>CATIWR010096074.1:0-14564 GCA_949677035.1 Omphalea diandra | reverse complement strand
TAATTATACATATAAAATATTTATATATACATATAATAAATATAAAAAATATATAATATTTTTAAGTCTCTACGTGAATTCACTTGGGAGGTCCTCGTGAGAATCCGCATGGTGAGAGTATAATCACCATCTCTGCCGTATTGGGAAAAAACGGTGGAGATTCTCTATCTCATTAGGGTAGATTCCTGCTAAAAGTGGAAAATCTCCTCTCGGTTGCCATACTTACCTGAAAAAAGTGTGTATGATATAAGGGCTATTTGTTGCTGTTTTGATTCATGAGGCGGATAAATGTGTGGTGGCAAGCGGTTTTGTAAAAGAGATGGGGTCTAGTGTGTGGAAGGTTATTGTGACAACTATTCATGGATGGTGAAGTTAGTTAAGGAGGCGTCAAATCCAGATTTTTCAGAATTAGATTGGATTGATTGTTATCCTTAGTTCTTGTCAGCCAGATTAATCTTCTTAATTTTATGGTGTTTTCTAGCAACCGAGCTACTTGTAAATTGGATGCAAGCTAATGAGGAGGAGGTTCCTTGGGTTATCTGTGGCGCTCTTTCTCAAGCAATGCACCAAGACTTTCTCGTTTGCATTTTTACTTAAATTCTTTTGTTATGTTTATATCTAAGGGGAGTTTATTTTGGTATGACCAACATAGTGAGTAGAAGTTTTTCATTAAATAGTTATGAATTAGTGTTTATTAAAACATATAAAACAACAGTTGATAGTGAATACAATTCCAATCAACTACAGTTTTTATTAGCTTATATTTGAAGTTTTTTCATTCTTAATCCAAAAAAATTAAAATTATCCTTACTATATTATTATTTTTCAATTTCTATTATTAAGTTAACAACTATTAATTATAATATTCTAATTCAACTAACCATTATCAATTATAATATTCTAATTATTTATATATAAAAATTTATTTTAAATTATTATATATAAATTTTACAAAAAAAATTATATATAGAATATTCTAATTACTAAAAATATATTGAAATATATTAATTAACATTAATAATAAATAATTATTAAGATTTTATAAATATAAATTAATAATTATAATATTTTAAGTTTTAAAGTATTTGAGCATATGTAAATAATATATTATTTTATTATTTTTTTAATTTTAATTTATTTAATTTAATATATAAAAATATTAACAATATATTATTATTAAATTTTATATAAATTAATAATAATAATAAAATATAATTTATCTAATATTTAATATCAAATTACAATTTATTACCAACTACATCAATCAACGATTCCAAACATGCCTTAAATTTCTCAACAAATCAGATACGTGGCTTGTAAAATGTCTCACTGAAAAAAGTTTTCCTTTTGCTTGGGCATCTCAGGACTTCTAAAACTATTATATTGTAATTATGTTTAAAAATTAAAAAATTTGTAAAAGTAAGACCCTTAAAATAGAGAGTTTAAGATGTCCATTGAGTCATAAAGATGAACTTGAAATTGTTCATCTTTATAATTTCTTAATTACTAATAGTTTATGGATACTATAGTGTGGTTTATGTTATTGTATTATAAAATTATAATTAAATAAAAATTATTAATTATTAAATTAAAAAAATGTCATCTTAAAATTTATTTGGGACTAAGCAAGAAAAAAAAGAAAAAGAAAAGAGAGGCACTCAAAAAAAAAAAAGGAAGTGATTAGAATAATCATGTGCATGGGTCGCGGTGGGTAGTCACCACTGTACAGCTTACTTTCACTTTCTGCTTAGCCCTGACTATACATTCCAACAAAATCCCAACGCTTTCCATTCTATTCCCCCCCTCTCCCCCTCTCTCTCTCTCTCTGCTCCTCTACAACCACCACGCCACCACTACCACTGCTGCCGCTGCCTCCACCGCAGATCTTTAACACAATGTCATAACTCAAAACCCACCAAAATTAATTAAAAAAAATGGGGACTTGCACTTCAAAGCCGCCCAAACAAAACCCATACGCACCCGAAACCCAACCAGCAAATGAGAACTCTGACCGTACACAAACTCCAAAATCAGCACTCGCACCACTCACTAATCCAAAGCAGTCACCTTTCTTCCCATTCTACACCCCAAGCCCCGCTCACCTTTTCAGGAAATCACCTTCAGCGGTGAACTCCACTCCTACGCCGCTGCGGATCTTCAGGAAGCCGTTTCCGCCGCCGTCACCAGCTAAGCACATTAGGGCCGTGCTCCGGCGGCGGGAGCAAGGGAAGAAGAACAAGAAGAAGGGGACGATTCCCGAGGAAGAAGAAGATGAAAGTGGGTTAGAGTTGGATAAAAGATTTGGGTTTTCGAAGGAGTTGAGCAGTAGGTTGGAGGTAGGGGAGGAAGTTGGCCGAGGGCATTTTGGGTACACTTGTTCTGCTACGTTCAGGAAAGGCGACCGTAAAGGACAGCAAGTTGCTGTTAAAGTCATACCCAAATCTAAGGTTTTACTTTGCCATCTCTTTATTTATTTTTCTGTATTTAATCTTGCCTAAATTCGTTTAATTTCCTTATCCTTTTTCCGTGTTTATTCTTGTCTGAATTTTTATAGTTTCCTTATTTTTTTTCCCTTCAAAGTTGGAATCTTTTATCTTGCCTCTTCTTTGTTGGGTATTTTTCTATATTTAATATTTTCTGATTTTTTTAATTTCCTTTTTTTTCCCCTTCAGAGATGGATTCTCTGTGTGTGTGTGTTTATGTTGGGTATTTTTCTTATTTGTTTCTGAATTTCTATAATTTGTTTTTTCCCGTCAAAGTTGGGATCTTTATCTTACATTTTTGTATTTTTTGGGTATTTTTTTTAAAAAGATTATTACTCTTTTTGGAAACAGAAAAAGAATTATTAGTTTGAATGGGTACTAAAAAATGGGAGGAATAAAGAGAATAGATTTAGAGACGTTGTTGCTTTGCATCTTCTAGAGGTGAGAATATAGTTTTATATGAACACACACGGTCAAGATTGGTTCTTTGAGTGTGGATGGCATAAAGTGGCCATCTCGTTTGTTTATTCGTATTTCGTTTGGTATGGAAAGAAGTGATCTTGAGGCCCACTATACTCCCCTTTTGATGGCTTGGTGCCGTGTTTAGTCCACCTTGTTGGGGTATTTTAGGTTTAAAGTTTAAACTGCAATTTGGGCCAGAATGCACTAGTCTGCTTCAGCCATCTTTATGTTTGCCAGCTAATAATGTAGTCTAAAAAGGAGTGGGAAATACTTTTACTACTATTAATTACCCAAGATTCAACAGTGGCTACTGAGGGATGAGGCCATGAGGAAAGGAGATAGTTCAATGGGTATCGGTGGATCTGATTGTTGAAATGGATCAATGTCTCATATGGGTCCTTGCATGGATCTACATGAAATTCCCTGCTTGACCATCAATCATATTATGCCTACAACTTGGTTATTTTACATTCAAATTGGATAGAGAAAGTTTTGTAGTTGGTTGGGTCATTCACCAACACCTGTGTTAAAGACATGATTTAGCTTTTAATAACTCATTAGGCCGCTTACGATTTTTTTTTTTCCTCTTTTTTGAGAAAAGGCATCTTACCATTTGAATTTTCTTCCAGAAAGGGAGGATGCAAATTACTTGTTGGATTTGTTTCAGAGTCTCTGTGTTTGGGCTGGCAATCCATAAATGCTTTTAGAGCTCGTATGCGTTCCTATGAACATAATGCAATGACCCCCTTGTGATTATTATAACTATAATGGATTACCGACTTTCAACAAATACCTTGTTCAATATAATTTTATTCGATAATATACCTTTCTTATTGAAAAGAGATGGATTTTGTACTTTCATAATGAGTAGATCAACAATTAAGTTTAGTAGAATGATAACAAATATAGCTGTGAGAGACTTCCAGTTTCGAAGTAATCTCTTTAGAATTCTGTGATTAACCAATATGCTCTCTTTTTATTTTGAAAGCACTTACTTTCATTATCTAGGAGACACATAAACATTGACTGATCTAGAGCTATAGTCAGAGAATGCTACATGACCTTGTTAGCTGTAAAATGAGTCTGAAAATTGGACCTGGTTATATATGGGTGGTAGGGCTCTCAGTTGCTGTTGATTTCACCTCCAGGATTGTGTACAAGTTAGAAACAGAATATAGTGTAAATTGTAACATACTAAAAAAAAAGTCAAAAGAACTGTTGAAATAATGTATTAATCTCTTAAGATGGTACCCTTTAGCATTCCTTTGGTTGTTGTGAGTGGACCTCTGGTACAGAATTAGTAAAATCTTGTTTATATTGTTAATTCATAAGAAATATTGCTAATTCTTATTTTCTATTGGTTCCTTTAGTTTTGATATGCAAATTTTAAACTTTCTGGTTTTAATTGACTAGGTGGAAAGATTTTTTACGTTTCTATTTACCATGCTAGTTCTTCCTATCTTTTTATGGCAGATTATTTCATTTTGATACATTCTTTGCTGTCAGATGACAACAGCTATTGCCGTTGAGGACGTGAGAAGGGAGGTGAAAATATTAAGGGCCTTAACAGGACATAGCAATCTTGTACAATTTCACGATGCATTTGAAGACTTTGATAATGTCTATATAGTAATGGAGTAAGCTTGGAATGCACTCAGTTATTTCAATAATGCCATTTTTGTTGTGTGCTTATTATTAGTTAACTGAGTCAAACTTCTATCTCCTAGTTTATTCAGTTGAGGATCATTAACACTCTTTCTGTTTGACCTGATCCCTGAACCATCACCCCCTGTGCATGCATAAGGATACACTTATTTATTTATTTATTTTTAATGTGGATATAGCTAATACATGTCATCAAGAGGAGTGTTTACTGTTTGCCTGCAAGCTTTACGAGATCTTGGACATCATTGAAGTTAATTACTTATTTTGGACTTTCAGGTTATGTGAAGGAGGGGAGCTCCTAGATAGAATACTTTCAAGGTGATACTTTTAGTAGTGGCTCTAATGAAAAGCTTAGAGTTTTTTTGTATACACCATTGTAGCATCTGACTAGCTATTCCATTGCTTTCTAGGGGTGGGAAATACTCAGAAGATGATGCAAAGGCAGTTTTGGTTCAGATACTAAATGTTGTTGCTTTTTGTCATTTACAGGGTGTGGTGCACAGAGATCTTAAGCCAGAGGTGAAACATTTTCTGTAGTTTGTCTTTCTTTTTTAGTAAGAGAATTACATAGAGTGGTGATAAATTTACCAAAAAAAAAAATTGGAAAGAAGAGTTTTAAAAAAAGGCTGTAGGTCATTCAGATGTCTGCACATAGAGTTAACCATTGGGGACTTATATGGGTTTCTTGCATTTATCAAATGATTAACTTCAATGCAAAGTGCCTATCTTGTCAAATTATTGAAGACCACCAACTTAATTAAGTTGACTTTTATTATGCGTTGCTTCAATACTGAATTTTGCTCCGGATAAATAATGTTTAATGTATAAGATCGCTATAAAGATGGTATTACTTTAATTATACTCACAGTGGTGGCATTTCCAGGAAGTTGATATTGTATTCCATCAATTCTAGGAAATTTTAAATTGGAAAAACCTAATTTCAATCGTATGATTTTGGCAATATATTGATTCTTATAAACTGGCCTATCTAAAATTTTGTATGTCAAAGAGTAATAGAAAGACAGAGGTATACTAAAAAAATCAGGAAACGACAGTTCGCATGACATTTCTCTTTGTGTGAAACCATTTGGATTGTTGTGTCATTTGCAATTGTGGATTGTAGCATACAGTTAGTTGTGTTTGGCTTAGATAATTTGTTCTGTCTCTATGATTCCTTCCCATGTCGTAATCTAAATTATCCATTCACTTGATCAGAACTTTCTGTATACTTCCAAAGATGAGAACTCTCCGCTTAAAGTCATAGATTTTGGCTTATCAGATTTTGTCAGACCAGGTTTGTTGTGTTCGGCAATTAAGTTAGTGCTTGCTTCATTTTGTCTTACTCTTTGGGATCTGGATCGGTTTTTGAAACTTTGGTGATTTGTAGATGAAAGGCTCAATGACATTGTGGGAAGTGCATATTACGTGGCACCTGAAGTCCTGCATAGATCTTATAGCACAGAGGCTGATGTGTGGAGTATTGGCGTTATAGCATATATTCTGTTGTGTGGTAGTCGTCCATTTTGGGCCCGGACTGAGTCTGGAATTTTCCGGGCAGTCTTGAAAGCTGATCCAAGTTTTGATGAAGCACCTTGGCCTTCTTTATCTCCAGAAGCAAAAGACTTTGTCAAACGTTTGTTAAACAAGGACCCAAGGAAGCGAATGACAGCAGCTCAGGCTTTAAGTGAGTTGTTCATTTTCTCATGTGTTTAGATGCCCATGTTGTTATTGTCTATCAACATCACAATCTTTGTTTGCAGGCCATCCTTGGATCCGGAATCATAA
Source organism: Omphalea diandra (assembly GCA_949677035.1). Classification (NCBI taxonomy): domain Eukaryota; kingdom Viridiplantae; phylum Streptophyta; class Magnoliopsida; order Malpighiales; family Euphorbiaceae; genus Omphalea; species Omphalea diandra. Next base: position 8,169 of record CATIWR010096074.1, on the reverse strand, counting down.
TGATGCAAAAGTTCCTCTTGATATTTTAATTTTCAGGCTCCTGAAGGCATATATGCGCTCGTCATCTTTGCGTAAGGCTGCTTTAAGGGTGTGTATACATGAGTAATGACAAATAACCTGAAAAATGTTTGGTTTTCTTTTTGCATAATAGGATAACTATTTCATCTCATAATTTTCCTGCCTATCAATTTCGGATTTTCTGTTTTCTGAACTTACAAATATGTTAAAATTCACGGTTTTTCATGTTCAATAATGTGTTTTCTCACTAGTGAAATTGATTTTGAGGCTTCTGTTTTTAAATTAAGATCAGTAGAAGAATGGTAGACTGTCCATATTTACAGTTTCCTACTTTTTATGACATTAGGCTTTTTGTCACTTTACTTCTAAATTGGCCTATCTTGTTTTTGGTTCCATCTTACAGGCATTGTCTAAGACATTGACTGTAGATGAACTTTATTATCTTAAGGAACAGTTTGCATTACTAGAGCCAAACAAAAATGGCAGCTTAACATTCGAAAACTTTAGAATGGTTAGTATCCTGTTTCTTTCTCCTGCATAATGCACACCTACACATGCATATTTGAGATACCATGGTTAGGTAATGGAAACTGTTGTGTATCCTTTTTGCCTGGTATAGGTCTTGATGAAAAATGCAACAGATGCAATGAAGGATTCATGCATCTCTGATTTTCTATCCTCGGTATGAACCAAATATGTAATGTTGATGGGGCTGTTTTGTATTTTACATGTTTATAGGCTTATAGTTTATATTTATACCCACTTACCTCTTGCTTTTTCTTCCATGACAGCTAAATGCACTTCAATACAGAAGAATGGATTTTGAAGAATTTTGTGCAGCTGCATTGAGTGTCTATCAGTTGGAGGCACTTGATCGTTGGGAACAGCATGCCCGTTGTGCGTATGAGCTTTTTGAAAAGGATGGAAACAGGGCTATTGTTATTGAGGAGCTTGCTTCAGTAAGTCTGGAATTTTCTTTCATGTTAGAAATTGCCAACAATTCATGACATTTTGGTGTTCCGTTTCATGCTAAGAACACAGCAAAACCTCAACCAATGGGATCAAGCTGATGTATTGATGGCTTAACCATAAGTCCACGAGACTTCAAAACATGCGATTTGCTAGAAGCACTTCGAAACTGATGATTCGTAAAGGATAATTCAGATTTTTGTAGTATGTCTCCTGTCTGACTACTGAAAAAGGAGAAGATCTAGACATAGTTGTCAAAAATGCGAGTCAATTCACAATTTTATGACTTTATGCATTACAAAACACATGAACGAGTTGACTTGCAAATAAAATCTGATTTTGACAATCTCAATATAAAATCTCGATTTGAACTAATAAAGTTAGTAAAATGCAAGGTTATGATCGATTATGTGTTCTGTCTTGCCTTATTTTTAGTTATGTAAAACTTTAAGGGAAAATAGTGGAAGTTAACCCCTTAATTTTAAGTGAAACAATCTACTTGTATATTGCAAATTGTGATATATCAAGTAAATTGTCGCAGAAACATTATATGGTATAAGAATATTTATGATTAGGAAAAATAACAAAGAGAGAAGTGTTAAGCTAGATTGGTGGGGCAAATGTATTCGATACAAATCACTTTTGGCTTATACAAATGTTTTGCTTTTTTTAAGAAAAAATATGAATGTTCAATTTCAATAATATGACAACTTTAGAATTAATTGCTTTTATTTTTTTCGCTTTTTTTATTCATAATTAATTGTAGGGAAATTTACATATTCAACAACTTGCCTAACTATATTATAAATTTAATGTTTTAACTTTTTTAGATAATGTATATATTTTATTGGTTATATGTACACTTTTTTTTTTTGATATAAATGAGCTTATTAACCATATTATTTGTTTATTTTAATTCTAATATATAGAATTACTATACAAAGGACTAGTGACTCGTACGTTTCATAGTCTAAATTTTAATTTATCATTTAATAACAACTATAATTACATTTCAAGCAATATGTAAAGCTTTATGATTTCATGTTTCGTTTTAATGATTTGAGTTTATAGACTATCAATTCTAGGTTGAAAATACAAGTTTAACAACTGTGGATCAAGAGATCAAGTTGTGGAAACTTGGCCATCCATTCTTTCTCATTTATCATAATACCATGCATACCATAATGCATCTGCAGTTTTTAGGGCTGCCCACGAGATTTGTCTGCTTGTAACATCATAAATATATGAAGTGCATGTATTAATATCCTGACAGATTTGTGCAAAGCTCTGTACTAGTATTGGAACAAAAGTAGGCTGATGACTGTTTGAAATTTTTATGATGTTTCAGGAACTTGGGCTTGGTCCCTCAATCCCAGTTCATGCTGTTCTCAATGACTGGATAAGGCATACTGATGGGAAACTTAGCTTCCATGGGTTTGTCAAGTTGTTGCATGGTATATCCAGTAGAACCATTGCAAAGGTGCAGTGAAGAAGACTAGATGTGTTTTTTTACTGTTGGATGTGCCAAGTTCTTACACAAGCAATATATTGGGTTAGATATATCCAGCAGCAAACCATGAAAGATAGCCTGAATCTCATAGTGATTCTTCAAGGAGCAAGAATTGACCATGATCTGCTGGCCTAGCCGATGCACTCTGTTGTATAGTTCTTAGTCTTGGCATTGCCTTGTTACCACTATTGATGCTTTATACATAATTCATTGCTTCAAGTCTGTTCAAGGCTCCAATTTTTAGTCTTGGCATCTATGCATCGCCTTTCTGGCAACAGTGGACTATCTATGGAAGATTGTTTAGCCACACTTCGGACAACAAGAAATGCCACAGATTGTTTATCCGATTGTGTATTCTATGAATGCAATAAGAAATGCCACAGATTGTTTTCGTTTCTATAAAAGTTTCACATTTTCGTAATCTCTCACTCTCTCTCTCTCTCTCTCTATATATATATATATATGCATATTAGTGTTATATGCCTTCTTTATATTACTTTTCTTTATGATAACATGTGATATGATTTAAAATATAATTTCATTTGCAATTGAAAAATATAATAATAATGTCAATAACATATCATTATAATAGAGAATATAGATAATGTTTAGTACTTTTATATATTTATACTATATATAACGTTAATAATAATAATAATTTTAAGTTATAAAATTTAATTGATGGATAATGTTTTTTTTATTGAATTAATTATTATTTTAATTTTTAAAATTTGTAATATTATACTATATTATTTATAAAATTAGTTAATTAGGAAAAACTTTTCTAGATATAAAAAGATATAAAAATTTTTTAAATTAACAACAATAATCCTAAGTTATAAATTTTAAATAAATGAGTAATATTTTTTTATAAAATTTATTATTATTTTAATCTTTAAAATTTGAGATTATTTGGTGATAAATGATGAAAATATCTTCTTTATTTTTTTATTTGATTTGATTTAGTTTTGTTCTTAATTTTGTATAACTCTTATCTTATTTAGTTTTTGAATTTTATTTTTTCATCATTTTTTCTAAATTTATTTTTTTATTCACTTATTAATAAAAATTTATATTTATTAAAAGCTTTATTTTATATATATATTTTAGAAACTTTTTAATTATTTATAATTTTACATAATTTATTCTCTTTATTTATATAAATATAAAATTAAAAATTAATTAATTTATATATGTGTAGTAAAAACTATTATATATAAATACTTTCTACACTAACAAAAATGGCCCATTATTTTTACTCATTTAAGATCGCCCCACGGCTATTCTATTATTAACATTGACCTCAGAATTTTCTATATTTGTAAAATTGCCCCTAAATTTACATGTTTACAGTTTTGTGCCAAATGTTTCTATAACTATGATTAAACCCAAAACTTTATACAATCACATAATTGCTCACTATTTTACATATTTATGAATTCGTCCACATCTTTTAGTAATTATGGTTTGAACCACAACTTTCTACAGTTGTCTATTTTATATATCCATGATTAGTCCGACATGTTCAATTAATTATGAATTGAGCGAAACTTCTACAAATACAAATAAATTTATAAATGGATTCAAAAATTAAGATATAGGATCATACAATAGAAACTTACTCGGTTTTTGGATTTTGGTTCGACGAGAGAGCACCGGCTTTGATGATTGTAATGCAAACAACAGAAAAATGACAAACCAACAATAAGCAAGCGCCGCCCGACCATTTCTTTCTCACTATGAAGTACATGCAGAGAAGTTGTGTATATAAAGTAGCGTAGGACTATGAAATTAGACTCAGCTCTTTTCTATTAAGTTAAGATTTTGACATTGGATACGTTCAAAGAAAATGTAGATTGATGTTGAGTTGGGTGCATGATGTGTTTATGCCAACTTTTTCTTGGACCCATTTTCCTTTGGGAGCTTGAAGTGGTCAAGTGAGACCTAAAGCATTTTGTGGATTAAAGAATTAAGATATAGGATTATAAAATAGAAACTTGGTTTGTGGATTTTGGTCCGACGATTGTAATGCAATTTGACCGAACCAACAATAATAAGCAAACGCTGCCCGACCGTTTCTTTCTCACTATATATATATTATGAACACAATTTTCTCTTTTGTCTCAATCCACATATCATTCATCTCTCTCTCTCTCTCTCTCTATAGGAAAAGCATATCATCAAGTCTGAATCTTAATTACATAGAAATTTCTTAGTCACTCAAAATTATAAAAGAAAAAGAAATACTTAAAAACTAACATTTTCATAAAAATTTCCTCCATTTGAGCCAGAAAATTTGACAGCCGTGGCTGGCTTCCTAGATATGGATGTTCTGACAATTGTATAATTAAAGATCACAGTTTCTTATTCAATTTGCGTCCAGTTTTTTTTTTTTTTTTAAAAATCATTCAAAATTTTAAAAAATAATTCAAAATGTAAAATGGTTCAAAATAATTCAATTTGATCTAATTTTGTGCATGATAGTTAATTACAGATGGGAAATTGATTGAGTTCGGATGAATTTAGATATGATGAATGCCATTCAGATCATTTTTTTTGTCGTGGCAGTTGTGCATCATCCCTTTATCCTTTTTTTTTTTTTTTCTGGTTAATTATATTATAATTGGGGGTTGAAACTTGCCACTTTATATTATAATTATATTATAAAATGTAAAATGTTTTTTTTTCTGGTTAATTATATTATAATTATAATATAATATAATTATATTATAAAAGACTCGTAGATAAATTAAAGATACCGAATGAATTTGCATAATAAAACTAACACACACATATAGACTCTTAAATAAATTAAAAATATCACATAAAAATTTCCATAGAAAAACTAACAGTCACATGTTAACATCCATTCTTATTTTCTTTAACATGAGGTACACTCATCAGCCCTTTCACCTAATGGTACACTCTCACTCATCATGCTGTGGGCTGTCATTTTTTTTGTGTATGGATTTGTATAATTATATTTTCAGGGATTGACCCATTTTGACGAGATATTGCAAGAAGCTGATGACACTATTCTTTCACATGGAAATTTTGACATAGATCTCCTCCATGAAAAGTCAGTTATATTTTATCAAAAGCCCTGGTTAATAGGGTATTAATTTGTTATGCATCTGATTAAGTGGCTATGCAAAGAGCATAAGATCTGTATATACATAAAGTACTGAATTCTTTTTTTTTTTTTTTTTTTTCTGGTTGCATGATGGATTAGATTTTTTTTTTTTCAGTGCTTGTTGCATTTGTTGGTGACTACTTTATGCGCTTTAACTATTTGGGTAGTTTGTATTTTTTGAGGTGTACCATTTAAAATAATTCTTATATTAGGATCAAAATATCTTATTGCTTGAAATGGAAAAACATGATGCATAGAAACTTTTACTTTTTAAGATGTGATATGAGTTGAATATATATTATCGTGGAAAATGGTGGATATAGAGAAGATTATGCGTTTAGTTTGTCAGAGCATAATAATAAAATGTTAACTGCATACAAATAAATGACCATGTATTCATTTTCATCTCACATATTTATCCATTTGAAATATTTATGAACTACTCCTATTTAAAAAAATTTCTTATTTTCTTTTGTTCTATCTTTGTGCAGTGTCTTGAGTATGCTATTGCTGGCACATGTCTATATGTGATAGGACCTGATAATAATTTGAAAGATGTCAAGGATGCAGCAATGAAAGACATGAGATCAATAATGAGCTGAATTGAAAAGAGTGCTAAGGGAGTGTATGTCCAAGTATCTACACTTGGGTCTTTGGAAGCATTGATTGAGGTTTTGAAGTCTCCAGGAGTAAGCATTCCTGTTAGTGGTATAGGAATAAGCCCAATACACAAAAATGATGTTATGAAGGAAAGTGCACAAAAAAAATTCTATAAAGATGTTGCTGGTTTGGATGTTATTTGACTCGGATATAATATATATTTGATTTGGATGTAATGGAATATTATTATTTCTTTTTAATAGAATGATTTTGGTTATTTTTTAATTTTAATTTTTATATTTAATTTTAAAATAAAAAATTAATTATATAAATAATATCATTAAATGTAGAGATAATATTAATATTTTAAAGAATATTATATAAATGATTTTAAAAATATAAATAAAAAAATTTTCAAGATAAAAAAAAAACTATTTAGAGACCAAATGATGTGGTCTCTAAATAGTGACCACTATGTGGTTTCTAAATAGTCCACATGATCTCTCATGATCAACACATTTAACGACCACAAGAAAATCATCTAATGAGCACGAAGACAACTAGGATTGAGCGCAAGACGCGAAAAATTTCAAATCGAACTGAAGAACCTAATTGGACTAGTTTTGAACCGAAAAATCTCCAAAATAAAATAAATGAGACGGTTTCAATTCTTTACATATCTCCGGACCGAAGATCGAACCTGAACTGTATCAACTTTGAACCAAATTGAGATTACTAAAAAGAACTGATATGATATGATATGATATATATATATATATATATATATATATATATATAGACACACACACACACTTATATGATTTATAAAACTAATAAATTTTTGAATTTAAATATTAAATTTATCAATTTCATTTAATTATTTATATTGTTTATCAAAATAAAATATGCAATGATAATTATCAATAATTTTATTCATTTATTATAAATTTTCTTTCTTTTTAATTGAATGGTTGAACAAAATATTTAACTAATTATTATTAATAATTGATATGAAATAAAAAAAAATTATACTAACTAAACTAATCAATTCAATAGAATTGAATTTCCCAATTTCAATTAGTATATAAATATAATAATATATACTATTTAATTTTTATTTATTTTAAAAAGTGATATACTTAAATTTTTTTAGTGATATGAAAAATTGATAATTAAAAGCTAGAAGTATCAAATATTCGAACCGTATCAGATCAAACTCTACTGAAAGAATCGAGAACCGAACTGTTCCAAAATTTTGGGACTATATCGATTTCTCAAAAAATAATTTTTAAAAAATTTGGGACGGTTCTATAGAATTTCAAATCTCCATACCGCTCCGCACCATGCTCACCCTTTGAGACTACTATATGTGGTTACTAGTTTAGTGATTACATTCATTTTGTAGTTGTGAAATCATTACTAAATAACGTTTTAGTGACCACAAAATATGGTTGTTAAGTGATCGCTAACTTGTTCTCTAAATATTTTTATTGGTGTAAGTTTTATTTGTATCTGGACTCCATTAAAAAACAAAAACACACACAAACAAGTTCAAGTTAGCACACTAATATATTATAATGAAAACGGTAAACTAGTGAAGCACCCATCAACATCTCTGAACCTATAAGCTACTAGCAGTTTCAAGACATTAAATTGTCTCCTTATCTTTGTGATCATCATCACCCTCCTCTTTTCCATTTAGCTTAGCTCCATCTTATCATTTTTGCAATAACTAGTAGGTGTTGAAACCCCAATTTTATGCCTTGGGGTTTCTGGATCACAATCTGATGCTTGTTGGTGTAAATAATGAGAAGAAGAAAAGAGTTTGAAGAATTTTAGAAAATATGTATATATGATAAAGACAGAGAACCAGCCTTATATACAGACCTACTTTCCTTGTATATAAGCCTATAATTAGGCCAATAATCAAGCCTATAAT
>CATIWR010096062.1:0-49864 GCA_949677035.1 Omphalea diandra | reverse complement strand
TGTCCTAGAGATTCTTCATTTAGTCTCATAGGTTACTCGAATATAGTTTATACTGGTAGTTTTTTAGATAGAAAGAGCACTTTTAAAACTTGCTAATTTATAGGAGAATATTTAGTGTCTTGATTTAGCAAGAAGCAAGTTCCAGTTGCCTTATCTACCGTCGAAGCTGAGTATGTAGCTGTGAGTTGTTGTTGCACCCAAGTCCTTTGGGTGAAACAATAATTAAAGGATTATGGCAAAGTTGTTGATCACATTCCAATCAAATGCGACAACACAAGTGCAATTAATCTTTAAAAAAATCCCATCCAACTTTCTAAGATCAAACATATTGACAGTAGGCATCACTTTCTTAGAGATCATGTCCACAATGGTGATGTTGTGTTAGAGTTTATATACACAAATCATTGACTTGCGAACATTTTCACTAAACCTCTTAATGAAGAAAGGATGAACTTTATTAGGCAAGAGTTAGGAATGCTTGATGGAAGCTCCCTGAAGTGAAAATTTTAGATCATTTTACATGTTGCATTATTCCATGATTGCCTTGTGATTTGTATGATGTTTATTCTTTTAGATGTCTTAATTTCATATATAATTGTGTTTTTCAATGCCAACTTACATGAATTAAACATCAAAATATAAAAGAGGATCACAGTGTTAGATGTCAAGTCTTAAAATTTCATAGTTATCCATTTGCCTTGCAATTCACGGTCGCAATTTGGTGAATCACAATCAGAAATTACAGATACTCATGTTTTTGTTTGACAACCATAAATTTGTGCTCGCAAAATTCATTCCTCAATGTGAATTTGTTTAAAATTCAAAACTTTTGACCGTTGGACGCACCGTTTCCTAAAGATTTTTATCTGTTACTCACATTTTTCAGAATTAGTGGTTGCGACTTTTGTATCATAGTCGCGAATTTAGGTAACTACCACACATTTAGGTGATTTGATTGTTAATCATTGCATTTCTTCATTTAATTCATTTATGACCATTTTTAGTCATTTTGACACCCTTTCTTGGCCTATATAAACCTCTAAATAGTGAATTTTATCACTCTTGCTAAGATATCTAAATCCATCATCTTCCTTACTCTCAAATCTTCAATATTCCTTCAATTCTCAAATGGCTCCCAAGAAAGCTTCAAAAGTAGAAAAGGGAAAGGCAGTAGCACAACCATTTAGGCCCCTCGGCTCTACACCAGATGAAAGGGATTATAAAAGAATGCCTTTAAGATCATTCTACCGAACAAAATTCCTTATACTTTTCTGCTTAAGTCGGTGGGAATCAAAGATGAAATCCATGTATTTTTATCTAACCTGGAGTCGAACAAATTCATATTCCATTTGAGCCTGAATATTCAAATCTCGTGTTGACCAATACGAGTTGGTATTTCGTGCTTTTGGTGACCCTTATTTCTTAACCTTTGAACAATTATCCAATCTTTTTAACCTTTAAGTCATAGATGACATTTTGTTCATCATTTATGCTCTTAATGTTATATTTTCTAAGTTTTGGTCCGAGATTTCCATCGAGACCAAACATGACCCCAAAACCTCCTTAGCCAAATACATTCAAACCTTATCTTTTTGGGTATTTCATCATATCGTCCTGATTTTTATGCTTATACTTTGGGCGCTTTTGAAGCAAAAAGGTTGGAAACATCCTAAGCCTCCAAAAGAAAAAGGTTTGTCATTGAACATGGAGAATAAACAATCCCACCGCTTTAACCAAAACCTAAGTCCAAAATCTCTCTTGCCACCACCAATTGAAAATTGGTCAAGGTGATAAGGATGCTCAAGAGAAGATTTCTCCTCCTTTCCCACCTACACAATGACTTGGTGGATTTACAAGGGAAAGTTGATGCTCCTCCCTGCCATCTTTCAGACTTTGTGGATTGGGAGTACACACCGAAAGAGGAGGAGGATCAAGAGATTGAGTTGGGTGATGAAGTTGAGGAGGAGGAGATAATGAAGAACCAGAAGATTCTAGATATGATGATAGTTCTCCTATCTTTTAGATTATCTTTAGAATTTATACTTTTCTTTTTCTATTGTGGTTTTAAATTTCTTAATGTAAACACTGTTGCTCCCACAGTTTATAAATAATAAAAGTGATTGATTTGCAATTCTTTATCTCATATGCTATGTGATTGCAATTTTTTTTTTTTTTTGTTATGTGATTGCATTTCTTATGACTATGTGAGCTATTATTTAGTTTTTATGATCACTTTCACTCATTTTTATGCATTTCATATACTCTTCCATATTTACCCTTTTTTTTTTATCTTGCCAAAGGGAAAGAGTGAAGTCTGGAGAGAAAATAAGTAATGCAAAAAAGCATCAGTTGAGGGAGAGCATTTTTTTTTTTTTTCAAACTTAAAGTATTTAGAATTTTTCTTTGATCATTGACTATAATTTCTTTAAGTATTCATTGATCATTTCATCATTGACCATCCCAACTCTACAACTCATGCATTTGATTTTTCTTGAGATCAATCTAAGTTGTCAAAACAAAAAAAAAAGGACGATTGTTGGATTCGATTAGTTAAACCTAAGTCGTGAACCTCTTTTGATATTGACAATAGAGATTGATAAATTCTAATGTCTTTATTAAGTGTTGTTTTTCAATTTATAAGATAGTTTTTAAATTGGACATTGGATGGAAATCAAAATCTCCAACCTTGTGAAGGTCATCCAAATTTGCGGTGTATATCCCTTAAATCGCAACCACGAATAAGCTATAAGGATGGGAGGAGCTAGGCCATAGGAATTAACAGGCGAATAGTTGCGACTTAGCTGAAGGAAATGAGCTTGAGTCATAAAGGAATTTGCATCCTGTGTCGTGACCGTGAATTTCATAGTGACAAACGATGGAACCAAAGCCACAACCACAACACGCCAAGTGTCTAAGGTAACCGTTGGTTCTCAAAAATTACGAGAGCAAATTTGTGGTTGTGATTATGACTCAAGAACTTGTAATTTCCTCATCCAACAAAGGAATTCGTGGTCTCAATCGCATCCAATGCAAAGACAACTCGTGACTACAACTTTTAAGAAACGGGTAGAACACAACTATTTTTCTTGGACAACCAATGGATGAGTGACACATGGACTAGTCGTTAAAGACAAAACGAGCTTATCTACCTCGATTTTCTGCTCCTTAGTACAAATTGAAAATTTGTGACTGTGAACTACTAGTAGCAACTGTGACTTATGCCTGATAAGCATTTAATGCAAAATATGCCTCGAACAATTTTGAGATTTTGGGATAATTTTAGAGTAACGTGTCTTTGGTGGATATGGGCTATAAATAATCCACTAAACATATGTAAATGCAAGAGAATTCAATTGATTGTAACCAAACTCTTGCAAATTTCTACTCATTCCTTTACACTTCTTTAAAGTGTCATTGATTGTTTGGTGTGAGCAATAAACACTATTGTAAGTAGGCTGAGAGTTAGCCTAGATTCTAAAACTCTTGTAAGAGGTTGAAGTGTGAGCCTAAGAACACTTGTGATAGGTTTTTTGTGTGAGCTTAGAAAACACAAGTTGTAAGGGTTTTTGTGTAAGCCATAAACACAAGGTGTATGAGTTTAAGTTTGGTGCGAGCTTGGAAACACCAATTTAGTTGAGTGAAAGACCCAATTGTGTAGAATTGAGAAGTGGACGTAGGGTTTGTTAACACTTGAACCACTATAAACCTTTGTATTGATTCTTCTCATCTATTGCTTCACTGCCTAAACTCATTAACCTTCCTTTTAATTTTTAATTAAACACCAATTCAACCCCCCTTCTTGGTGCCCTAGGCCAACAATTGTTGTTGATATATTGGTATGACCTCCTCCAACATGTTGCATGACCCCCATCCCTTTTGATTTTGATTATGATGATGCCTTGATATGATTGGTTAGGTTGCACTAGGAATGTGTTTATGGGTGTTAATCATATTAATTAATAACATGGTTAAAATGGTAAAAAGTGAACTAAAGATGCTCGAAGGTCAAATCCTAATATCTAAGCAGTTTAGGGATGCCTAACCACTTTCCCAAGTTATACCCAATTTCTGAACCTGAGCTCTGATGGGATGAAGAGAAATTAGGCCTTTCAATTGACTTAGTTAGGTTTAGATTTTACCTTGCTTAGATTCTTATCTTGGCTAAAGTCAAGTGGTGACTCCACATCTTCTTAGGGATAGTACTAATGTAGTTTCCTGCCTCAGTCCCCTATTGACTATCATTTGGTGAAAGGGCTTTAAACTTACATGAGGCCTAAAAGATCCTTATTGATCCCAATGTGAACCACTATTTAGGGTTACTACCAATATGTGACCCTCATACTTTTGATCCTTAATTTATCGATAAAAGGATGGAGTCATAAGCAAGATTCCACTTGTTGAAGCAAAAACTTGCAGCACTCACAGTGGCGACTCCACTTAAGACTTGAAATTAACTTCAATTGCAATATATGGTTCACCTTTTACCATATTAACTTTGTAATTAATTGGTCCAAATTGCATTCAAGTAGCCTTCGTATTACACTTCACCAAATGCACTAGATCTACCCTTAGATGAATCGATAGGTTATCGTAACTTGAAACTTACGCTTTATTCAAGCTTAGGAGATAATGAGAAGGGTTTATCACTCATAAGCTATGTAATTTCAAGTATATCAAATAAAGGGTTATGACAATTATCCCCCAAGCTTGTTGCAACCATCAACTATAATAACCAACTTACCCATGCAAAAGCATGTAGGAACTAATAGCACCTTAAAATGGGATATCTCTTTTGTTTGCGTTTTTTCTTCAAAAGTAGGTTTGATGTCCGCAAAGAACATAGTTTTAATTTCCCTTATGTAAATACCATTTTTCCCCATTTCCCCTAGTATAACCACCCCTTATGTGAATATTTGTATATTCCTTGCCCCATTATGTAAAAGGTTCTCAGTTCTTATATAAACACTTATATATATCCCTCTCTTCCTTACTGAAGGGATTCTCCATTTCCCTGTACATTTTATTCTTTGACCAATGTAAAAAGATTTGCCTTATATATTCCTTTTTGTTATATCTTAAATTCCTTTATGTATATGTTCTTTTAGGACTTTGACCTTTCTTAGTTTAAGGCAAATGTTCATATTCTCTATCCCTTATTGGTAAAAGAATGAGACCCTACTAAGAAAGAGCTTTTAAACCTTATTTGTGGGATGAATAAGGTTCTAGGGATATTTTCTAATAATGAGAGCATCCCACACATACATGCATTCTTTATTTGTTCATGAATCATACTAATATCCCTTACCTTGTAACCATCATAACTCCATCTAAACCCTTATGAAAGAGAAAGGGCAACCAATTCACTAGGAAAAGTGAGACCCCTAGCTTGATCCAAAGACCAAAATTACTTATGGAAACTATGATACCATCAAAAGTACTAAAGCCTCAATAAGAGCATTATCGAAGAGATAAACAAGAGCCTTAATAAGATTCTAAATAGGGGAGAAACCTCTACTAATATAACTGATAAGGGAAAGGCACCCATGGAGATACCCCAGTCCATGGTGATTGATGATGAACAGTTTAGGATAAAGGACTACCAAAAAGCAAGATGGCTAAATAAGTGGGAAGTACTACTGTTGCTCTCGATAAGTCTATGAAAAATGAGAATGAAAGTACTCGATTTGGTGACTTTGCTAAGTATCTAAACAAGATACCAAAGGCCTTAAGAGCTAAAGGCTTGGAAAGAGGAATTGATGTTGAAGAGTTTCTTTCTCATAAACTCGAGAAACTTCTAGCTAGCTTCTGAATGCTCAAGCTTTTGAAGTTCATGAGTACTCAAAATATGAAGAATCATGATCATTCATAAGCCATGGTTATAAAGGCATATGAAGTAGCCACCAACACCATGTCAAAACTTTTTAAGTTATCATTAGAGAGATCTACCAAGACCTAATATTTTAATTTTCTAAAGACATTTAGGGAAGACAAGGAAGAATTGACAGAAGCTTTTGAGAAGCATTACACCTAGAACTTAGACTTAGAGGTCACCTGACAAGATTTATAATCTTTGAAATGGAAATCTCAAGAAAGTTTTAATGAATATGTAATAAAATAGAAGAAAACAATCTCTAAAGCAACTATCAGGCCGATTAAGACATGATAGGTCTGAATGATTGTTAGGGGAGCATTATCTGATGTTAACACCATAATCAAGGGAATGTTAGTATGAAATTTTAAAGACCTTAGGGAAGTCAATTTATAAGGAAAAGAGTTGGAGACTAGGTTAAAAAGGCAGTATGAGGGAAAAAGAAGTACCTTATTTCAGCCTTAAAGAAAAGGAAACAAGAAGACTAACGTGAATGCAATAAGCACTAAGTGATTATTTAAAGATTTAGGAATTCCCCTATTTAAGGCATTCAAAAGATTATAAAAGAACAAAGTACTAAAGCCTCAAGCATCAAGGTCACCTCCTAACCCACTACCAATGGGTACAATGCTAATGTATATTATGCTTTTCATAAAAAGGTTAGGCATAACATTGATGACTATTACAAGTTGAGGCATGAAATTCAAGTTCATATAGATAATACGATGATTGTTGTACCTAATACTGAAAGACCAAGAATAAAGGAAAATCCTCTCCCAAACTATCATAATGTTCCATCCCCCAACCAAAGGACATCCATGATAGATTTTGGAATTCCTGTAGAAATTGTTATGACCGCCATTGAAGAAATACCGAAGGAGGTTGCTATTATGGTTTATACCATTAATATATAGGAGAGTTCAGATGAAGAGACAAAAGAAGATAAAATGAATAGGATGATTAGGTTATGGGAAAAGAGTGACGAAGAGAAATAAGGGGAACATGTGAACTATGTATCTAGAAGCATAAAATATTACCTTAATAGAGAGGCTCCTAATGAATCAAGGATGGAGAAAGAAAGGGATAAGCTTGTAGTAAAGGAAGAAGAGGAAGATAACCCTATTCTAAGGTAGTTAAAGAAGATGTCAACTCAAATCATTGCGTGGGAGTTGCTCATCACTGCTCAAGAGCATAAGAAGGCCATGGTGGAATCTTTCTCAAGTCTGATTACCTCTAGGGAAGCCACAACAAAAGATGATATTACTTTGGTCACCCACAAAGGGAAAATCACTTTTTTTTATGAAGATTTGCCATTGCAAGGAAAAGATCATATTCTTGCTTTATTCATAAGAACCTTTATTTTTAAGAATCGAGGTAATGGGGAAGCACACTCCATGTGTGATGGTTGACAATGGATTTAGGATTAACATTTGTCTTTTGACGGATTTGCATAAACTTAAGGTGTCAGAGAAGAATAGAGGCATCAGATAGTATCATTCGAGCCTATGATGATAGTAGAAGGCCAACTACTACTGCATTTAAGATTGTAGAGAATACTGGGATTATAAAAACAATGATGCAACCTATCACCTTCTCGCTGCTATTGGGAAGACTATGGTATCACTAATTAGGAGGAGTGTCATCCATGGTGTATTAAAAGGTTAAGATTCCTTATAAGGGTGAAGTGGTGACTATATGTACAAAAGTTAAGGAAATTGTGTCAACATTAAGTGTAATTGTGTCGCATCTTAAAGATTTTTAGGTTGCTAGAGTTATAAAAAGTGGGTTAACCCAAATGTGATAGGTATCATGAAAAACATGAATTTTCTACTTAATCAAGGATTGGGAAAAAATTTTATTGGTATGTTAAAGTTTTTAGAGATCACAACTCAAACCTTAAAATGGGACATAGTTATTATGGAAAAGGGACAAAGATAAAAGTAAGGGATTTGCATGGGCCTTTATTTGATTTCTTCATGAAATAAAGGGAAGTAATGGGAGAAACTGAGTAAGTAGCCATTTATAAGAATAAGAAGCCATTAGGTGACACTATATATGATCTCGAAAAGGCATTCTTTTAAACACCAGTTGGGGAGATAGGTTATCAAAATTATTATAATTTGCAGACAAGGAATAAGAAAAAGAAAAAGAAAAAGAAGAAAAAGGTTAACTAAGTGATGGAAGAAAATACTTACGGATCAAAGCAATCTATAGTTTTGTATAGCCTATAAACTAGTTGACCGTGGAATGACAAGTGAAAGATGTCTGTTGAGAAGCACAGGTAGTATTTACTAAAGTAACAATTATGGGCCACAAGCAAAGACCCCAAGAAGAAGCAGTATGGCTTAACGAATCAAGATGCACCTCTTGTCATCCAAAATAGGATATACTAAACTATACAAGTTCATAAAAGCCATATACATTGGGTTGAGCTTTGTAGATTTTGAGAATATGATTGTAAGTTCCATTAAAGATATGGGTGATGGTGAGAATTCATAGGGTCAGCCATCAAATCTTAAACAAGCTGAGTCAAAAGGGGTGGCACTCTAGGAGAGCTTTATAAAGATTGAGCTAGGAGACAGTCAGATGAAACATGATTTTGCAAGGGTGGTGAAAGTTATGACTGGTATAGAATTTAGAAAGGGATTGAATATTGAACAAGTTGGTGACTCAAATGTAACTCAAGTGACTAATGAGAAGAAAGTTAAAAAATAAGAGAAGATCGATGCTAAAGAGATTCTTACTAATCTACCAGAAGAAGTTGCTTTTCTTGATACCATTGATGTTCTTGTCTCTAGTCTCTTTGAAGATGATAATGTATATATTTCCAAGTTTAAGGCAATGAATGGCAAGTTTTCTTAATTGTGTGATATGTTTCCTAATGGCAGTATGCATAGCATACATCATTTTAAGAGCATATTTAATATTAATTATGTGATACCATTGCATTTAATCTTAGAACATAGGAAATTTTAAGATCTTGCTTATTGCTAGTGATGTCAAACTAAAAAAGTGAAGGAAGTTTGAATAGTTGTTCAGAAAGTATTAGAGGGTCTTTGCTTGGACATATGAGGATATATTGTGGGCTGATCGGCAGATAATTGAGCACAGGATTCGGGCTTACCCTTATATGAGGCCGATGAAGCACAAGCTGAGAAGGAAGAGACTAAAGCGGGCTTAATTGGTTAAGGAAGAAATGGTAAAATAGTTGAACATGAAATTTTTAGAAATAGTTAATTAACCCTGAATGGTTAGCTAATATAGTGTCACTGCCAAAAAAGGATGGGAGAATGAGAATGTGATTATAGGGACCCGAATAAAGCTTGACCTAAAGGTGATTTCCCTTGCCTTGCATTGATGTGTTAGTAGATAATGTCACGACATGTGTTATGTACTTGTTCATTGATGGGTTCTCAAGCTATAAGCAGATTCTCATGGCAATCATTGATAAGGTGAAGATAGCTTTTATCGTAGAATGAGGAAAATATTATTTTTGATCCACATATTCAATGTTTAACCAAATCTACCAAAGTGTTTCTAAATCAATTAATGAGCACAATTTTCAATTATTAAATTTCTTTTAAACCATTCCTTAAACCATAATGCAATTAACCATATAAGAATGATGATCAAAGCAACACAATACACAAAAGTATGTGTAAATACCATCCTACATAGATAAGGACAATAAGTTCTAGAATAAGATGATCCTATTTTTTATTCTACAAACTAAAGATTAAAGATTATATCTAAACTACTAATACAAATAAAATAAACTAAACTAGCAATTGAATGGTTAAAAAGACAATCAATTAAGAAAGAAAACCATATAAATTAAACACCTAGGAAACTTGAGTTCATCAATGGAAAATAATGATTTCATTAATCATTCAATGATATGTTGGATTAGGGCATGCAACTATTGATTGACTTTTTAATTATGAAGGCTCTCTCTTGAGATCTCACTTAATATGTAACCATCCCTCCATATCCATCTCTTGATGTCAATTAGGAATGTGTTATTCATCAACTAAAGCAATCCTTTATATGACAACAATAGGTTAAGTGGGTATCCTTACTCCTCAATTAACCTAGGGGAAAAAATCTAAGTATATTTCAGTTTATAATCTCTTGATTTATAAATAAAACATAAATCATGTGATTGGTGATCAAGCAATCATAAGCATTAGGCTAAAAAATCATTCACTTGCAAATGAACAAAATCCAAACACATTCATTGATATCCATGTCTACATCAAGGTCTTAGATCAACTAACATAGTTCATAAAGAACTATCAAGGGTTCGAATCCCTCTTTCTCCTTTCTTTTTCTCGATGAATGGATTTATGTCTTTATTGGTTTTGACTGTCATAGTATCATAAATGTAAATGGCTCATCTAGGTGGGATGATCGTGCCAAAAAAACATTCTCAATGGAAAAAAAATGTGAATGAAAGATCTCACTGAATTGAATTGGGTCATGAATCTAAGAGAGAATTCTTAATCTCTCTAAATATCTCTTTCAGTTCAAAAATCCAGGATTTGAATTGATGTCCTGTCATTGATTCCTCCTAAATTGCATTGATTTATCTTAAATATTTAATTTCGATTGGAATTTGGTTATTCACTATGTATGAGGATCCCTGCTAAGCATCCATGGCTGAATGGTTAAAGCACCCAACTCATAATCTAGCCTAAATATTAACAAAACAAGCCAAATCAATAAGTAAAAACATCATCTTAATAATAAAAATAAGAAAGAAGAGAAGAAAAAGTGAAATCTCGCAATGGTCTTGATAGATCTTCTCTTGATCTCCTTCCTTTGATCTAATAAAGCTTTAACCTCTTACACTTTATCTTCTCTTAAAAACTCCTTTTTTACCCTTTCTACCCTCCCTTCAAAAAACCTTAAGTGTAGGCTTTAAATACTCTTCAAAAATAGTAAAATATAATCTAGGATTTAGATCGCCTGGTTCATAACTTGCGATTAAAGTTATTGTCAATGACCTTCTTCAAACCAAGACAAGTCACAACCTGTGACTCTAGGTCATGAGTATGCAAAACTCTTCCTCCTTCACTTATCTAGATTTCTTGCTTGGTCCCTAAAGTTGCTATGCATGCTAGGTTTGGTTCTAATTTGCTCCTAACTTGCTAAAACAACTATAAAACATCCAAATGTAAGGGATAACATAAATTAACTCAAAATAATAATTAAGCTCAAAACACATCAAATAACTATGAATAAATTAAACCTAACAAATGCTGCCACATTTAAACCATTACTTATCCTCAAGTAATAAAGAAAAAATTTTCATAATTTCCATAACACATGTATAGCCTCATCATGTTCAATATAGTAATCACCTAAGTATTATAAAAGATACACTAAACAAGAATTCATTCAAATAAATGAACTTAAGTTAAATCACTACCTTGAAAAGCAAACTCACTCATTCATGAATAATTAAAAACAACAAAATCACATTTTACACATATATCTCAATAACACATCTTACTAGACCATCAATAAGCATAATCTTAATGCAAAACAACTTGGCTCACTATTGCCTTCTTAGATTAGCAGTAAAAAGAATAGTTTTAAGAACATGAGATCATTAGGATGTATCTTTTCTTTTCTTTTCTTATTTATTTTTCCTTTTCTTCTTTTCTTTTTAAAGAGTTGATATGCCTTTTTACGTAAGTACAAACATTTGTGATGAATGCACCTAGCTACTTACCATATAACTTCATCTGAAATGCTTTGCATACTTATGCTTCTCATTTTTCATTTTACATGAAAATTGACATTGGTTATAAGATCCTTAGTTACTAAGCATTCCATAAAATAACAAAGTAGATATTTTCTTTCTCTTTTGAATTCATTTTGATCATTCCTACATCATATCCCTTAAACTACTTCATTATTGCTAATTAACAAAGCACATTAGCAATTTATTTTCTTTTTAAGCTCATGGAATTATGTCTATTAATAGCTAGCCAAATTACTTGTTTCAACATATGCAAAACACAATCTTTTTACATTCTAATTATTCTAAATTCATGAGTTATACTCCTCAATTTAGCAACTAAATCAAAATTCATTTATCTCAAATTCATCCTACGAGTGGCATCTCTTATATAGTAACTCATAATAATTACTAAATAAAGCTTAACTAATCCACACATCCTTTGCAAAAATTTTTAAAAAATTAGTCCATTAAAGTTTTGTACATAGGTGCAAGCATAATATAGGTCCAAGCTTATGATTACAGTCCTTACCTCCCACACTTAAATATGTCATTGTCCTCAATGACACATTATAAAGCATAAAAGATAAAAAAGGTGGTATAAAAAGAAATACTACCTTTGTAATATTAGTAGAAGGTTTATTGCATTTAAATTCTATTCCTTCTTATAGCCTATATTCTTATAGGCACTTGAGAAAACATGAAAAATTAACTAAATGATATAAAATAAACAAATACAAAACAAATTAAATAAAACATGCAAAAGCAAATTCTACTAATTTGCAATTCCATACACTGTCCATTCAAATTAAAGAACACATAACAATGGTGCATAAGCACCTTATAACTTAAAAGCACAAAAAACACAATAACAGAAAAAAACAAGTTGAATACATTAAAAATCTTAAAATCAAATAAGCGAAAGACATAATCCTTTAACCATAGTGCTTCATGAAGCATATGGTGGAAAAGGCAAATCAATGTCAGTTTTAGCAAAATATTAATGAATCTTGTAGTCTTCTCTCCATTCTTGTCAATCTCTCATCCATGGTATCCAACTTTAAAAGACTAAGTTCCATAGCCCCTCATGAGTTGCACTAGGTCCTCCTTCTTGTGGTTAAATGTTGAGAGGTGGTGCATTAGGAATCTCTTCCTCCTCCTTTTCATTTTCCTCTTGAACTTTCTCTTCTTTTTGCTCTTGAATCTTTGGTCTTGTGAATTTAAGTCCTCTAAACTTACATGTTATAATGCCCATTCAGCCTAATATAATAAGATTAAAAGGTTATATAGTAGGTAAGGCTTCCACATCCATTTCATTGGATTAAAACTACATAAAAACATAGTGAAACCAATGACTATATGTCCTAATCCCACCACTTGCCAAGGATTTTTCAATAATCCCACTAATTGTTATAAGATGAAGTGAGTATATGAGACTATGGGCTTATTATGGGCACACCATATGAGAAAAATCCCAAATTTAGAGACTTTTTATACATCTAACTTGATCAGGATAACACAAGCCATAAACTTATGGAGTATCATCAAACATTTATCTCTAATGGCTTCACTCAATGATTGATGGAAATTAATTCTATCTTGACCCAAAATTATCTCCCAAAAATTTCTATCTAAAATTTTCAAGATGATCACTTATACGTCCTCTATAAAAAGAAATAAATGCATCTTTCATTATGGTTTAATCAATGGTATATTGATTACCCAAAAGTCTAAATATAATGAATGTCCCGTGCTCCATTTAAATTGAAGTGTAGAAAAGAACTCAAGGCCAAGTCTTTTATAAGATGGGATTTATGTGAATACAAACTTTTCCCAACTCAACCTAACTAAGAGATCTTTCATCCTCTCTAAGACTTATAGTTAGACTATAGTTGGTTCATCTAAAAATCTACATTCAATATGCACTATAAAGTCTAAGGAAAGGAACCTTTCACCTTCTTCATCATTATAGATCGAATAAGGAGCACCATGCTTAGATGAGATGCCTTGTGGTCTCTTTTGTGGTTGCCTCCCCCTTGCCCTTAAAAAAGATGTTTTTTATGCCATCTTGAGTTGATGAAAGTGCAATAGTGGTGGTTATGAAAGGGTAAGAAAGCAAACTAATAGCTAAAAGATAATTATAAGATAAAAAGAAAGTTTGACGCTCAAAAGAATTCTACTTGCTTTCAAACTTTAAAGAAATGTTTGAATTGAATTAAGAGTGAAAATGAGGAGAATTAGAGCCTGTTTATATCCTAAAAGAAGTGGGGTGTGGGTAGGAACATTTGAAATTCGAATTGGTTGAAAAAGCCCTCTAAAGACTCTCTGCTCTAAAAGCTCTCATCATAATGTTATCGCAGCTCACACAAATGAGACATCCTAGGTTGAGTTTCAGAGTGGAACTGGGTCACAAGCTGTGACCTAAGCCATAACTTGTGACTCAACCATGGCCTGTACCCATCGAGCCAGTTCCTAGGCATAACAACACTCACCACTAACACTATTTTTTTCATTAATTGCATTCCCCTATGAAAACTAATATCAAACACCTTCCAAACACATGGATAATGAGTAAAATTCATCAAATTAAAATTTTCCATTTGCATAATTCATAAAACATCACATATCAAACTAACATAAACAAACATACAACTAAATTAAATTTGAAATTTAAACATAACAAACTCTTAATCAACATGTTAATGTTTTAAAATAAAAAATAAACACACTAAAAGAAAAGAGTGAAACTCTAGATAATAAAAGACCCAATCACAAGGATTACAAGCCAAAGCAAAAACAAAATCTAATTCTTTGTCTTCCTCTACCCTCTTTTTGGATTTGATGGCCTTCCTTTTCCCCTTTTTGGTGGTGAAGCACATGTAGGATCATTCCCTTTTTCCTCCTCCTCACTTAAAGATGAATCCTCCACTTCAATGAAAATTTCCTTAGCCTTATTCTTATTCTCCATAGCTATAATCTCCTTAAGAGAATAGATATACTCTCTTTCTACTAGGAATGCCCTATAGTAGGTGTAAAAAGTTATAACCTCTTTAGGTGTGAGAGTTCTCTTAGGTTTAGAAAAGGTTTTGAGTTTTGGCATTTCCAAATTGGGTGGTGGTAGAGGTAAGGGTTGTTTTTCTTTCATTTTAGCTAGGATGGGTTCCATTTTGATATATTTAATGCAATAATGAAGGAAAAACACAACAATAGATATTTTCCCCTCTTCTTATAAATGATGTCCCCCCCCAATGCTTATGGATTAAGTAATTCTAGAACACCTGGAAGCTTTTACACACTATTTTTAAATAAATAACTATTAACTTTCACCTTTATTACCATTTTGACATGGAATCAAATCAACATATTTCAACAAACATTTACCACATATTTTAATACACAAATTCAAAGCAAGTGACATTATAACATAAAATTATTATGAGACATTCGATTAAATTATTACCCCTTTTATATTGAGACATTTTTCACCTTGCTCATTTCCAATGTCTTTTTCTCCTCCATTATCTCCATAGAAACCTAGCAAAAAGATGAAAGACTTTTATTCAAAAATTTAGCTGATACTAACTAATAAAAAATAAACTAAACAAATTGCAAGAAAAATTAAAACTTAGGTTGCCTCTCAAAAGCACTATTTTAAGGTCTTATAGCTTGAAACTTATTCCACTTTAGTCGAGTGTGGTGGTGAAATGAATGACTTCCTCATGCTTTTTAGGCTCCATCCTAAAGTAAGGTTTGAGGCATTGTTCATTCATTCTAAAAATCACCTTCTTTGTGATTTTTAATGTCTATGGCTCCATTTGTATAATTTTCTCTATAACAAAAGGTCGTAACCATATTAACTTTAATTTTGTAAGAAATAACCCCAACCTAGAATTATAGAGCAATACTTATTAACCTTCTTGAAATTCACACCGTAATATGTACTTTTCATGCCCTTTCGAACTCTAGCTTTTTCCTTGTTTTATGTTCAATTCTTTTAATTTTCCAACATTTTTCCTTCGTTATTAGTATTTTCTTAACTTTGTACATATCAAACTCCACTTGTTCATCTCCCACTCCTAGGGTTAATTGACCAAGCTCTGCATCAATGAGGGCTCTACCTGATGCTAAGAATGGTCTCTCTAAGATTTGTGGTATCTCACAGTCCTCCTCAAAGTCTAACACCATAAAATGTGCTAGAAAAATGAACTTATAAATTTTTATGAGAATTTCCTCAACAATCCCTACAGGATACTTGATTGATATGTCCATTAGTTGCAAACAAACCCTTGGCTCCTTAAAGTCACCTATTCTTAATTCATTAAAAATAGAAAGAGGCAACAAGTTAATACTAAAACCAAGATCACAAAGAGCTTTACCAAATTCTAATTTACTAATTTCATAAATTATAGTAAAACTCCCTAGATCTTTGACTTTTAAGGAGCCTTATTTTGCAAAATTACATTTCATTCTTCTATAAGAGTCACTACTTCACACTCCTTAAGCCTCTTCTTGTTGGAAATGATGCCTTTGAGAAATTTGACATAATAGGGCATTTTAGCTAATACTTTAAGGAATGGAATGTTGATGTGAATCTTCTTGAAAACTTCAAGGAACTTAACAAAATCCTTGATTGTTTTGTCATCCCTTTGGCTCTTCAATCTTTAAGGGAATGGAATGCAAAGCACATAAGGTTGCATTTTAGGTGGTTGCATAACTTCTTTGTCTTTTGCTCCATATGATTCCTCCTTAAGTTATTCATGAGTTTATTCTTCTTTTTTTTACTCCTTATACTCTCCAACTCTAATTTTCTACCTCTCTTCCACTTCTCAAAGTGATGGCTTTTGCATGTTTTTAGGATTGACCTCTGAATTAGATTGAAAAATCCCCACTTGCCTAGATGAAATAGTGTTTACCAATTACCCCAGTTGTACCTCTAATGCATGAATAGATGAAGAATAGTGTTTACTAATTTGATCAACCTAAGCATCTAAACTTTTTGAAGCATCATATTGTGTATCCATCCTCTCATTAGTTTTAACAATAAATTTCTTCATCATGACCTCCAAACCTAATTTCTTTTCCTATTATTATTGTGCTTGAAAATTTGGGGATGTATGTGGTCTCGAGGCATTATTCCCACTCTAAAAAAAATTGGATGATTTCTCGAACAAGGGTTATAACAATTGGAATAAGGATTGTTGTCTAGTCTATTATTGAAATTTGCCATAAAATTCACTTGCTCGACATTCAAAGAATTAAATTGATTACCAACTTGACAATTGGTACTTATATGACCAACTCCTCCATAAAGATTAAAAGAAGTCATTTGCATGTTTGGGAAGAGATAACATTGCAATTCGGGCATTGATTTACTTAGCTAGACTAACTATTTAGGCTTGCATGATAATTAGTTGACCAACCTTCTTATCTCTCGCTACCTTTTATGGTAAAACTCTTTTGATTGGCCATTGATAACTATTGGTAACCATATAATCAAGCAATTGGTGGGTCATATCTTCTATCTTAGCCATAAAAGCTCCATTTACAATAACATCTAGAGTGCTTCTCAAAGAAGGACTCAAACCATTGTAGAAAGTTTATAAAATGAGCCACTTTAATAAACCACGATAAGGGAACTTCCTTAGCAATTCCTTGAACCTATACTAAGTCTTATAAAGAGACTCTCCCTTCCATTTAAGCAAAAGAAAAGATGTCATTCCTTAACTTAGTCATTTTTACTGGATGATAGAACTTGTTCAAAAAGGCCTATGATAGTTGGTCCCATTTAGTGATTGAACTTGAAGCTAAAGAATGATACCATAACTTAGCTTTTATCTTTAAGTGAAAAGGAAAATAACCTTAGATTGATAACACATCTAAAACTCCATTTTTCTAGAAAGTATCATAAATCTCCAAGAAATTGGTTCTATGAATGTGTGGTTTTTCATATGGCAGACCTCTAAATTGATTATTTTTGACCATTTCAATGATGGTCAGCTTGACCTCAAAATTGTTGGAATTGACAATAGGTCTAATAACTCTTGGTTGTGGTTCATGAAACATTGGAACTCCATAGTCCTTTATAGACCTTTTATTTGTCAGATTGTCCCCCTTTTGATTTCTTATATTATATCCTTCGAATCTTTGTCTTCTTATACCCACTCTAAGATTTCTTTCAATTTCAGGATCAAAAGGTTCTAGATTTTGCTCCTCTAAGTTTAAACTCCTAGTTCTTTACATACATGTTTCCACCTAAAATCAAATAAAAATAAAGAAAAAGTGTATATTAAGAATTGAATCAAAATTTTCAATAATAAAGCATCGTGTTTCTAGCAATAATGTTGATTTCTTTGATCTATAAATTCAATGTTTAATCAAAGCAGAGTGGTTCCAAATCAATTAATGAGCACAAATTTCAACTATTAAATTTCTTTCAAATTATTCCTTAAACCACAATGCAATTAACCACAAAAGGATGGTGATCAAAGTAATGCAATGTATAGAAGTATGTGCATATATCATCCTATAGAGACAAGGGCAATAAGCATTGGAATATGAAGATCCTATTTTTATCTAGAAACTAAAGATTAAATATAATATCTAAACTACCAATGCAAAGAAAATAAACTAAACTAGTAATTGAATGGCTAAAAAGACAAAGGCAATTAAGAAAGAAAACCTTATGAGTGAAATGCCTAGGACACTTGACTTCACTAACGGAAAATCATGATTGCTTTAATCATTTAATTTTATATTAATTAGGGCATGCAACTATCAATTGACTCTTCAATTATTAAAGCTCTCTCTCGAGATGTAACCATTCCTTTAAATCCATCTCTTGATGTGAACTAGGAATGTGTTACTTCATCAACTCAAGTAATCCTTTAAATGACAACAATAAGTTAAGTGGGTATCTTTACTTGTCAATTAACTTAAGAGAGATAAATTCTAAGTATATTTTAATTTGTAATCTCTCAATCTATAAAAGAAACACAAATCATATAATTGGTGATCAAGTAATCACAAGCATTAAGCTCAAGAATCATTCACTTGCAAAAGAACATAATCCAAACATATTCATTGAAATAAAAAATCAATCAATCTTTATCCATGTCTACATAAAAGTCCTAAATCAAAACATCTAGCATAGAAATAAGCCAAATTCAAGTAAAAACATCATCTTGACAATGGAAATAAGAAAGAAGAAAAGAAAAAGTGAAATCTCTCAATGATCTTGATAGATCTTCTATTGTTCTCGATCATTTAATCTAATAAAGCTTTAACCTTTTGCATTTGATCTTGCTTTAAAGTGTGTTTCTCTTGTTTTCTTCTCTCAAAAACTCTTCTTTTTGCCATCCCTGCCCTTCCTACAAAAATGTGTGAGCTTTAAATGCTCTTCAAAAACATTAAAATATAGGATAAAAAGTAGGATTCAGATCGATCAACTCGTAGCCAACAACTAAAGTCACAACTAGTAACGTTCATCATACCAAGGCAAGTCGTAGCTTGTGACTCTAGGTCTTAGGCACAATAAAATTCTTCCTCTTCATGCGTCAAGATTTCCTGCTTAGTCCTTGAAGTTCCTATGTAAGCCTTGTTTAGTCCTAATTCACTCTAAACTTGCTAAAACATTTGTAAAACATTTAAATATGAAGGATAACTTAATTTAAACATAGATTGACACCAAGTTAAGCCTAAAACATATTATATGATTATTAACAAATTAATCCTAGTATACTGCTACAAGATAACATCATTTGGATTAAAGAATGCAAGAGTGACATACCAGCAGATGGTGACCATCTTATTTCATAACTTGATCCATAAAAAAATAAAGGTGTATGTGGATGACATAATTGTAAAGTGTAGGATTAGAAAAGGACATTTTGAAGCCTTAGAGAAATTCTTAAAGAGGGTGCATGAGTACAACCTGAGATTGAATCCTAATAAGTGTGTGTTTGAGGTTACATTTTGTAAGTTATTAGGACATATGATGAGTGACAAGGGTATTGAAATTGATTTAGACAAGGTGAAAGCCATACCTACAACCAAGGTGGAGGAAAGAAGTCTGAGGTTTCTTAAGCCATCTATAATACATCAGCAATTTTATAGCTAGGCTCGCTTCTATCTGCGAGCTGATATTTAAGTAGTTGAGAAGGATCAACTAGTGAAGTGGAATGAGTAGTATCATAAAGCCTTTGAGAGGATAATGGAATATCTAACTAACTTCTCAGTTTTTAAACTCCCAAAGCCAAAAAGGCCACTACTTTTGTATTTGATAATAAAAGAGATTTTTATAGGGGCAGTGCTAACTCAGGAAGATGAGATGGGGAAAAAACATGCAGTGTATTATCTCAATAATAAGCTACTTCCTTATAAAGAGAGGTACAACCAAGTGGAAAAGACTTTTCTTGCATTAGTGTGCACCCTAAAGAAGTTGAGGCACTACTTTTAATCATACTCCACGTAAGTTGTATCGAAGTTTGACCCCATCAAATACCATCACCCCTAACTAGAAAATTAACAAGATAGTTGATAATGCTAATAAAATTCATCATCTAATTATGCGACTAAAAAGGTGATCAAAGGGTGGACATAATAACCTCTCGAGGAAGGAGAATTTAAGATTTCTTAATTATCAGATGAAGGGTTAGGTGCAATCAAGCATCAAGGTTGGGGGATGTTTTTTAATGGAGTAATGAATAAGAAACGAGCTTATATGGGTGTAATTCTGCTATCATCAAAAGGAGAGCTTTTCTTTATGGCTAAGAAACATTATTTCAGGGTAATGAATAACATGGTTGAATATGAAGCCTATGAATTTAGGTTGAAATCTTTGATACAAATGAAGGTGAGAATGACAAAAGTATTTAGGGACTCATTGTTAGTTATTTCGTAGGTAACAGATGAATGGAAATTAAAGAAGGAACAATTAAGCTCATATTTGGAGAATTTAAAGAGGTTGATGCAAAACTTTCAAAGAATCATATTTCACCACTTCTAGTAGGAGGAAAATGCTATTGTTGATTCCTTGGCAACTTTGGTTTTTGTTTGGGATGGACGAAAAGGATGCTGATGAAATTATTGCTCGCACTAAGATCTACCATACCCTGTTTGTTGATAAAGATTTGATGTAAATGTCATTAGAAAATTGTCCATGGTATTACGATGTGCAAAGGTACCTAAAAGGTGGGGAGTACCTTAAATGGGCTAAAAAGAAAGATAATAATGTTATTTAAAGGTTGGCATCATAATTCATACTATATAATGGTATGATATACAAATAAATACTTGATGGAATCCTTTCAAAGTGTTTGATAAAGGAAGAAGTGAATGAAGTCATAAAAAAGGTATATGTAGGGATTTGTGGTCTCCATATGAATGGAAAGGTGTTGGTAAGGAAAATTTTGAAGATGTGTTATTATTATACCATTATGGAATAAGATTCTATTCGGGTGGCTCGAAGCTATCATAAGTATTAGATTAATTGTAGCCTCAACCATCTGCCTCTTATGGAATTATAGAATTTGATGTCGTCTTAGCCATTTATAGCTTGAAGTATTGATGTGATCAAAGAAATTAGGTTAGCTTCTATAAGCGGTATAAGAAAATTGCAGTAGTGGTAGATTACTTCTTATAGTAGGTAAAAGTTGAACCTTGCAGCAAACTAGGAGCAAAGTAGATGGCTTAGTTCATAGAAAAGAATCTTATTTGTTGTTATGGTGCATTATACCACAACATAATGGATAATGGAGTGCACTTTTATGTGGAAGTCAAAATATATATGGAAAAGTATAAAATAATTGATCATAAGTCATCACCTTATAGGCCATAAGCCAATGGAGTGGTAAAGGTAACTAATATAGGAATATCAAGAACATCCTTGCCAAGATAATGGAAACCTATAAGGATTGCACTAAAAAATTGTCATTTGCATTATGGGGATATCAAATCACAGTTAATAAGAATGACACCTTGCTCCTTGGTGCACGGAATGGAGATTATACTGCCAATTGAGATGTAATTAAAGTATATACAAGTGCTATTTGAGTCAGGGATCCTTGAATACCAATGGGTAAGAAATCAATTTGAGTGGTTGGCCCTCCTAAATGAGAGAAGGTTGAAGGCTCTCCACCATATTCAATTATACCAATCCATGATGGCTTGTACTTTTAACAAGAAAGCTAAGGCAAGTACCATAAAGGTCAATGATTTAGTGTTGAAAGCAATCAAATTACAAACTCAAGATCCCCATGAAAAGTTTAGGCCAAACTAAAAAGGCCTCTATATGGTCAAATAGATTTACTCAGTTAGCGTTATGAAGCTATCAAATATGAATGGGAATGAGTTCTTTATATTGGTGAACCTGTACATATTAAAGAATTATTTCATGTGAGGAAGTGAGAAAATGAAATAAGCCCGCTAAGTCAAAAACCCAAAAGGCTGGCTTAGGCAAAACTTAGAGCATAAAATAAAAAAAAGAAGAAGAAAAAAAAAAGAAAAGAAAAAAGAGTTCGCTAAGTCAAAAACACAAAAGGTAGCTTAGGCAAAAATTATGTCATAAAATATAATAATTAAAGTAAGAGGCAAGAAAGTACGATTAACCATTAAGGATATTAATCCAAGGATAATAAGATGCATGATAATGGTAGAGATGTTAAGAATGATGAGTAAGGGTCCAAATAAGCTAATGGCATGTAGCAAGACAATCAAATGATCTAATGTGCCATTATTAAAAGTAGCAACCATGCATCTAATTAATATTTAGTGTATGAAATGAAATGATCCATGTTGGGCATAATATTAGAAGGAAATATATTTGCATAATGAAATCATCTTAATCAAAAGTTTCTTTAAACTAGTCTTAATGCAATTTCTTTTTTTTCATGAGAGCTCATTATTAATCATATCTAATAATAGGATGAAATAAGAAAGATCCTACAAATTTTAAATACCATACAGTCATGTTATAAAGTTGACATCATCCTCAAGATTGGAGTCTTTGACAATGAAAAAGTCATAGATGCAGAGATCTACCCCTGTGGCACCCGTCTTATCTAAGTAGCATTAGGTTGGAACCCCTTTGTGAAGGAATGTAGGAAAGGAACCTCATTCTAAGGGATACTGAAATAGTAGCATAATGTAGGAAAGGAACCTCATTCTAGGGGATACTGAACTAGTAGCATACTCTAGATAGATCATAAAAAGTGTCAGATGGGAGAGTTAGGATGACCTTACAGTCTTTGTAAGTCTTCTAAGTAACTTTTAACAATCTCCATCATGGGAAACTCCAACGAATATTATAAGCACTGATGTGTGTCATCTACTTAGCGCACTCAGCCTTAGTAGTAGCGGGTCTTGATGGACAACAATTCAGGTGATGTTATAGGTAGTACAACATAATATCTTTGATAAGAATGACCAATAAGCCCAGTCTCTCTTCGAAACATATCTAAAAAGAAAAAAGAGAGAGAAGAAAAAAAAAGAAAAAAATGAATACAATAATACAGGCTTGTTAGGTTGAACACTTGAAATGGCAGACTAAGCAAAAATGAGCTTGAAAACCCATGAAAGTCATCATGACAAAAGTTAGGGAAAAAACAAAAAAAAAATTAAAATATGTGAAAGACTGTAAAAAGGGATCTACACTTGAAGTAGCAACAAATACCAAAAGAAGGAATCACTAACACCAAGGGACCCCCTATTTATTCCCATGATGGTCTTATCCAAGATTGTTAAGATGAGAGTCTTTCTGAGCTCATCCTCCTTGAGTAAGAATAAAATTTATAGATCTATGTGTCCATCATCTTGTCATAGCAATAACTCCCCCATCATAATGGTTGTTATAATGCGGGCTTATGTTGTATGGGTATGATCCCTTGAAGGGTGAAGAATGAGGAAAGTGACATGAGAGTTGAGAGTATACCTGGATACCTCATCATATCAAAGATCAAATAACTCCATCATCTTTTAGATATATAGGTAGCCCAGGCACGAAAAGGGAATCTGATCTATAGCCATGACACGACAGTTGAGAATGACACCAAATTCTTCTAGCATGAGGCAAATCTTAGTGTCTCCAAACTAAAAGGAATGGGTAATAAGATCCCATAAATTGTAAGTTGCTAAAAGAAAATCTGAGCCAAGCCATACATATAAGAGATAATAGAGAACTTTTTAAGGCCCACTCAAGGCAAATCGGACTAAGCTTTAGGTGAAAGAGACCTTAAAAATGCCTTGGTCATGTTTAGGAAGGTGAAAATGGCAAGTTTATGGGTTGAATCCACATATGGCTATTTATAAAAGGAAGAGAAAGTGCTTAGTGTATAATAGCTATGAACAATGTTGCAGGGCTATACAGACTGCACAAGTCATCTGTACATACCATTTTTTCTACAAATTTTTAGGCAGAGTCCCCTTTGCATTTAAAGCTTATAAATCACTTTGCACATATTCTTGAAGGCATATATATATATATATATACTGTGACGCAAATATAAGGAAATAAAGTTGCGCCTTTGCTAATAACTATGGCTTTTGGCATTGTGGTAAGTTCTTGATCCTATAATTGGTATCAAGGCAGGTCAAGTGTTCAAATCCCCTAGAAGGAATTCTACTATAGCAAGCGGCTGACAGGTACTGGGGGGGATTATTGGGTGGAGACCTAGAGGGCCAAGTCCAATATCCTGCCATCGGCATGCATTCGAAACACAAAACACAAATTAAAAGAGCATAACCATACATTCAAAGAATAAATTTAAGACCATAGTAAAAGTCATCTGCCTAAATTGTAAATGTTTCAAAGTTTATCAAAAAGAGAAGGTAGAATCACCTCAGTTACATCCTAAAAGTCCTAGTGTTCACATAAACATCCAAAAGAATAAAACTCTTTAGTTTAAATATTTTTCTTATAAAACCAAAAATATCATCAAAGTTAACTAATGTATGAAGAAGAAAATAAAATAAAAATCCTAAAAACTAAAAGAAATGATAGGAAGCTCAATCCTTTTTAATCATAAAACTGGTCACCTCCTCTCTATCCTCTCCCTCTATAGCAACGTACTCATTGAAGTCCTCAGTTACTAGCAGTTCCATCCACTCAATCTAGGCCTCAAACTATGCTATTCGTAGCTCCATAGCCTGTAGCTCTTGAGTCTGGCACTAAACCATCTCTTATAAGACACAAGGAGTTAAGATGGATAGGACACTAAGTACACAATCACACTCATAACCATACATACATAACTGGCATTTTTTTAGTTACTAACCTTCATCTTTTAAGTCTATAGTATTACTGGTCTTTTTATGGCAATAATCATGTCCACCAATGCCTCAGCCTAGATGTGAAGAATCTATAAAAGGCACATTATGCGAGTGACATGCAATCAAATCCAAAGGTATAATGAATAAAAATACTAAGTGAAAGATACTTAAATGGGTAGTGTTATCTAGGTCAAAAGTGCCCGAAGACCATGTGATCTCCAGCGCTATCATTGACCCAGGTTAGCGAGGCTATGAAAGACGTGACCATCTTGTCAAGGATGAGATTGAGCTCACACAAGCTTTAATCTAATTGGAGTAAAAGTGCGGGCCCTCTTTCAACCTTGAATACTAGGAATAGGCTTTGTAGGCCTTCACTTTGTGTGCACGATTGTCCTTCATTTTCTTCCATGAGAGCTCAATCATCCACATCTAATAAGTAATTCTATATAAGATGAGTTGCTCCCTTGGCATAAACTGTAGAGTTGACTAGATCTCCTCCTCCTCTTTGATGTCCACTACCCAAAACATGTCTAAGGGAGGATGTAAAAGAATAAGCCAAACATCTAGCCTCTTACACCATTAGAGGATTTGCTCTCTTAAGTACCACTCCTACAATGAGGGACCTACCAATAAGCACCTCCCAAAAGACTGGCTCTATACCTTCAACACGTCTTGATGCCAAGTGTCAGTGAGCCCCCCTTTAGTCAAAGTAAACTACAAAAAGATAATGACCTATCATTTGTAAGTATATAACCAAGATCAATAAATAATTTAGAAAACTA
Source organism: Omphalea diandra (assembly GCA_949677035.1). NCBI lineage: Eukaryota > Viridiplantae > Streptophyta > Magnoliopsida > Malpighiales > Euphorbiaceae > Omphalea > Omphalea diandra. The sequence continues at coordinate 24,204 of CATIWR010096062.1, read as the reverse complement.
ATAAAAATTTCTTCTTGTATGACAAAAAGTACCTGTTCCAAAGTGAAGCTGATAAGACAGCCTTGCCTGACCTTCAATAAAGGCTCACTTTGGCGAGCTATGCTCTACCTTGCAAATTAAGGATAACAATTGTCCATGTCGGGTAAGATGTTACTACCCTATAATAGGCTTAGCTTCATAGTGCAGGCTTGTTAATAAGGCATAATGTTAGTTCAAAAATAATTGAAAAGGAATAAATAGATGATGTAAAGAGATTAAGAAAATACTAATGATGAACACACTAGGCACCCTTGTATAGGACTAGCCTCTACTGAACCAATCTAAAAATTGGTATAGATATCCTAATGTTGTAAAGCCCCAATCAAAATGATGGACAAGCCCTGAGTCCTCCATCATTGGTAATAGGTAGATCTCCATTACATCTGACAGGTTCATAAATAGTGTCATTAACAACCTGTATACTAAAGAGCAGTGCACCTTCTGCCTAACCATTTCCTTTGAATTGTCCTCTAAAACAATGGGAGCCCTTAGGCTAGATCGCTTGAAGGAGAGACTTCTTTTCATCTTGCGAACACACCCTATGAGTTGATGGATTTGGCTGATCCTAAGGTTAATTATTGCTTCGATAGCCTTCGAGCAAGTACTTTGTAACATCCTTATCCACATTCATTGGTGATCTTACATGAACATATTCATTGCATAAATGATTTGCAATCCCACATGAACATATATAATGGATAACTGATTATTTAAATATGTGAATTAGATAAGCACGACGGTGACACTTGGACCATTGCATTTGGGACATTTGAACATATATATAATGTTTGTATTGTTGCATGGCAAATTATCTTATGTTGTGTGCATCATATAACATCACAAATAATGGTGTTTTAGAGCTTATTATAAGGAGCATATAGGGATTAGGGGATAGATAGAGATGATGAAAGAGTGAAGAAGAGAGACTAAAAAAGGAATATTGAACTTCTAACCAATGTGAGACACCATGATTATGTCTTATTAGGGTAGGTATACAAATTAAATTTGTCATCTTTTAGGATTAGATTGGAGAGCCAAAAACATGAGGGAGTGCAAAAAATAGAAAGAAAGAAAGGAAAAAAAGAGGAGGAGGAGGAGGAGGAGGAGGAGGAGGAAGAAGAAGAAGAAGAAGAAGAAGAAGAAGAAGAAGAAGAAGAAGAAGAAGAAGAAGAAAAAGAAGGAGAGGGAGAAGAGTGAGATAGCTTGGAGGAAACCCTAAGCTTTTCTAGTTTTGGCAAAAAAGATAAGTGATTTTATCTTCTTTCCACATGAAATTCCTCCCTCATAACATGTTAAACATGCATGATTAGGAAGAATTGTGGAGCAATTTGAGGTAGAGCTCATCTATGGAGATTGAAGCACAAAAGAAACAAGAGCTGATTGTGTTGGTTTTACTGTTAGAATAGATTTGTACCCATAATTTCATAACCCTAAAAGTGGAATTAGGGAAAGTGTAAAATATAAAAGTTGTAGCTTTATGCCCCATATAAATGCATGTAGAATAGTTTTGTTTAATTTGATGTGTGTGAGGGGATATGACTCTTTCATTAGCGCTAGTTCATAACCAATTAAAATCTCCTCAGTCTGGCTATTTTCATATATTTTGATGAACTTATGTTCTGATTTAGACAAAGTGAAAAACATGAAATTTGTAAGGTTATATCCTTTTTAAATTTTTGCAAAGCAGTTTTGCTTAATTTATTGTGGAAAGAAATATGGCTTGTTGATTGTGACTGACCCTAAACCCAATGAAATCTCATCAGTCTTTTAATTCTTTTTTCCAAGAATTTGATGGCCAAAGAATCATAATTTGATGATGTGACAAACCTTGAAAGTTGTATATTTATGTTTGATATACACTTCTGTAAAATGTTATTGCCAAATTTAGGATGTTTGATGAGATATTGCCCCTTAATCATGACTGATTGTCAACATGTTGAGAAGCTGCTCACCCTGAGATTGGTCATTTGTATTGGTGACTTTATAGACTAAATTAGACAATGTGTAAAACGTTAAAAATGTTCTTCTATGTATTTTCTAACATCTGGTGAATAATTTTTATAATTGGATTTGTACAATTTGAGATATACCTAAGAATGTAAGACCTACTCATATTGAGATGACATTGAAACAAGGCCAAATTCAAAGATTCACCACATTTTCTATATGTCTTACATTTACTTCAGATTTGTCTATGTTGTATCATTTATGTGTCCAGTGTATTTTTTAAAAAATCAATTCATTTAAATAAGTATATCTAGAGTTATTACTATGAGAGTGTAGCAAGGTTAGGCTACCATATCAGGAAAATATGCGTAAACACTAGGTCCACTTGCATAGAACATGACCACAGTTGCATACCAAGCATTCAAAAAGATTTTGACATACTTATAATCATGTATGTATCAAATCATAGTTGCACACCAAGCATTCAAAATGATTTTGACATATGTATCAAATGTTAGTATCTCAACATTTTAAAGAAGCCCTAAAGAGAGAACCAAACCTACAATAAAGGTTGGTCACATCAAAATATGAGTAAAAGTCATAATTAGATTCTAATGTATATGTGTGATGATTTTATGATATGGTTGTGTTCTATTATGCGTATAAGTGATTGAATTGTGACATTTTACATGTGAATACAATTTAAGTGAGATTTATATGATCTTAATGATTACTTAGTACACCATTATGGATGAACACTTGCATTGGAACTAAAATGATGTTGTGACCGACTCATCAAACACTTGCAAATCATTTGGAAAAAGGAACAATATATCCTATTGGCACATGTTATTGATTAAAAGATCCATTTGTTATATATTGGCCAGAAATCAAATGTGACTTGAATCACATGAATTCCCACGAGCAGTGTTTGCCTTGTAAGATCACGATAAAATCAATCTATTGCATTTACACTTACATAGTCAATTCTTATACTTATAACGTATCATGATGATATTTAATTGTTGGTTGTGCCATAAGAATCTAATTATTTTTTTTATTCGTTGAGTAGCGACTCACTAAATCACATTTATGTCTTTTAGTTACTGAAGCATAGGGTTTAGATACTTTAGAGCATAGAGTTTTGCATATGGACATATGGATCACAGGTCGTCAACTAAATTCTAACTCTCTCTCTCTCTCCTTGTGTCATGTACATATATCTAGATAGGAACCAGTTTATGGTCACTCACTTTGAACATTAGTTAACATATATGTATATTAAATACATATTACATTGAGTATATATGAATAATCAATCTTTATGCATATGTATTTTTTAACATGAATGCCACGATTTGTAAATGAAAATGGTGGTTACATACTTGATAGTCATTTTGATAAGAAATGGGGTTTCAACAGCCCTCAAGTAGGTATTAAAGGTGAAATTATGATGATTTCAACCTCATTAGAAGATTATGATGTTTATCATTAAGTTCAAAGCAATAAATGACTAATTTACCTATTTGTGTGATATTTTTTCTAATGACGTTATGTATAACATACATCATTTAATGAACATGTTCAAACATACATCATTTAATGAACGTGTTCAACTTTAATTTCATACATACCACGACTTTTAATATTAGCATTTAAGAAAAATAAAAAAATTTACTAATCAAAAGTGACGTCTCTATATAAGAAAGAAGGAAATTTGAGAAACCATTAAGATGTATCAGAGGATATTTGCATGGACCTATGAAGACATGCTTAAGGTAGATCATTAGATAGTTGAGCATGTTATACCTATGTATCCACTTGAAAACCTATAAAGCAAAAGTTAAGATGGTTCAAACTAAAATGAGAAAAGTAAGCAATGGACGAAGTGGAAAAGTAATTGCAAGCTAAGTTCTTGGAAGTTGTAGGCTCCCCATAATTGTTGGTCAATGTAGTACTTGTACCCAAAAAAGATGGACATGTGCAAGTATATGTTGGTTATATAGATTTGAATAAGGCCTACCCAAAAGATGATTTCCCACTACCCATATCAATTTACTAATAGACAGTGTTACTGTATATGTGATGTACTCTTTATAGATAGCTTTTCAAGGTAAAATTAGGCCATAGTGGCTAGAACTAACAAAGTCAAGATAGCCTTCATCACCAAGTAAGGTACTTACAACTACTCTGTAATACCATTTAGACTAAAGAATGTAGGGGCCACATAATAGAGGATGGCAGTTATTTTAGTTCAAAAGTTTATTTATAAGGAAGTAGAGGTCTACATATATGATATAATGGTAAATTCTAACTTCCAGCGAGGTTAGTTTGAAGTATTAGAGAAATTTCTTTAGAGAGTGAATGAGTACAATCTAAGATTAAATTGAAAAAAATGTGTTTTTAATTTTACTTTTAATAAGCTATTAGGCCATCTTATGAGTGAAAAGGGTATCGAGGTAGACTTATACAAAGTCAATGCTATTTAGGAAATGCTAACTCTAAATATGAAGAAGAAGGTTTGAGGGTTCTTAAGATGTATATAATATAACAACTGCTTCATTGCAAATAGTTTCAATCCTATCTTCAAGCTTTTGAGGAAAGATCAAATAGTAATTTTGAATATGAAGCCTTTAACAAAATCAAAAGTATCTAACTAATGCACTTATGTTAAAACTTTTTGAGTCAAGAAAGTCTTTGATCCTTTATTTGACCATTAAGGATAAGTCTATAGAGGCAATGTTATCAAAAGAGGATGACTTAAGTAATAAGCATACAATGTACTATTTGAATAAGACACTCATACCATACAAGAAAAATACAATAAAGTCAAGAAGACATGTTTATCCATGGTTTGGGCATTAACAAGCTGCACTAGTACTTTCAATTACACTATATTAAAGTCATCTTAAGGAATTGGTCAAATATTTATATAAGGCACCATCTTTAGTATGGAAGTTGGCAAAGTGGTTAATCCTTCTTATAGAATTTGATAACAAGTATGTTACCAAGAAGGTAATCAAAAGGATGACAATCACTGAGTATATTATAGCATAATATATATGAAGAAAAGTACCTCATAAATTTCTTCATAAATGTTTAAGGCCAATTGAAGTATAAGGGTGAAAAATGTACTTGATGATGTAGTGAGAAATAAGGGAATAAACATTGGTATGGTACTAGTTTTGTTGAAAATAGCGCTAATACCAATGGCTAAGAAGCTAGAATTCAATGGTAACAAATAATAGGTTAAGTGTAAGGCTTTCATCCTTAAGTTAGAATCCTTTACAATGATAAGGGTAATGAAGGTTGAAGTGCTTATAAACTCCATGATGGTATTTCCCAGATTATAGATGAATGGAAATTGAAAGAGGAAAGGTTGAGACCACACTTGGAATACATGAAAATTATGGCTTAAAAGTTTTAAAAAAGTACCTCTTGACACTTGCCTCAAGATGTGAACATAATAGTGGATTCTTTAGTCACCTTAGTTTATGTTTTAGGAAGGATTGATAAAGATTCTAATGAAGCCTTTAATTGTGTCCAAGTCAAGCGTGCCTTATTATACAAGTGAGAGGGTTATGCAAACATTAAAAGCCAAGAATCCATAGTATTACGACATTCAGAGATACATAAAAGAATAAGTTTTCCCTGCGGGTGTAGAAAATAGGGATAAGGACACCATTTGAAGAGTAGCACTATAAATTCACCACTTATGAAATAATGGTTTACAAAATAATACCTAATGGGATCCATTTGAGGTGATAGCTAGAGATAGCTTTTTCAATATAAATAGATTTTAGAGTATTTTTAAAGAGTTCAATATAAATAGATTTTAGAGTATTTTCAAAGAGATTAAGAGAGTGTTATCATTTTTTTAGTGAACTCTTGTTAGCAAGTTGTTGGAGGATTTAGGGCCATCTTCGTGAACTCTTGTTAGAAAGTTGTTGGAGGAGATATTCATGTCTTTGTTTTAATTTTCTCATAAGCATTATTTCTTATTCATCACCTGTGTCTTTTGTTACTATTATGAGTTGCTAAATCATTTTTCTAACAATAAGGATGTAGCCTATTAATCTTTTACATTTATCAATTGACTTTTAGTTTTGGTTATCCTGATTTAACAATTGTGAGCTATTCAGTTCTATGCATGTATCTTGATCACATGCATGCATGTTTAAAGTATTGTTTGAAATAGTAACCTTAAGGATTTTCTATGAATCCTTTATGACCATGAGAGTAGGCACAAATTTAGTAGAAACATGCCTAGTATAGCTTAAAAGAGCATATTATATACCTTAGAGAAATTAATCTTCAAGACTTAAATTTATTCATATTCAAAGCTAGGTTAATTAAATAATTATAAAAGACTAATACGGTGAACCCTTAATTCCTAGATGCTTTTCATTATTGATTATTTCTATTATAATTAAAAGTTAACTAGACACTTGAATTCATAAATTCCAAATTTTGATTTCTATTTAATAGCAGAATTTAACAAATTTTGGTACTTGATTCATATCCACATGGGAATGATATTATACTCATTTGTTTATTACTTGTAACGATCTATGCTTTTGCAAGTTTTGCATGAGTATTTGGTGTCATTGTTAGGTATAAGCATAATTATAATATCTATATTAGTTTATTAATCTATGTTATTTACTTTTGTATTTAATTTAACTCTAGTTTGTAATTGTTTTAATTTTCTTTTTTAGTTTTATAATTTAAAATTTTAACATGTTCTAGTAATGAGTGTTATGATGATTCAATTATTGACTTAATTGAAATTTAAATTTCATTTCCAATAAATTGAGTCAATTTGTTTCTAATTCTACTCAAATTCCATCATAATCATGTGAATAGTACAAAGGGCAACATGACTTCTTGGATTATCGAGTTGGAAATCCTTTTGCACCATTAAAGGCATGCATTTCAACTTGGAATACTCATCCAAGTTTTTAAATTTCATACAACACACACCTAATTACTCATAGTGTAATGATGAAAGTAAGGAATTTTAGCCTTATAAGGAATTTCTTTCTTTTTTTTTTTTAGGGTGAAATTACTTATTCAAAAGCCAAGTTTAATCTTTCACATTGTAGTTGTGGAGTATAGAATTACTTATTGAAAAGCCAAATTTAATCTTCCACATTGTAGTGAAGAATAAGTACATCAATTAATAGAATCCCAAAAAATAAATATAAATATACATAATAAAGGAGGGAGTGGTGCAAGAACTAGAAATCAATCTTGATGCACTATTTTATCACACATGCAGAGCCAAGGGAAGAAGAGATTATGCAATCATTTAAAATCACTATTATCTTTGAGAAAATAAAAATCCTTAAGATTCTGTTGACTATTTTTCTAGTGGACATTAAGGATAAAATGGATGATACAAAAAAAAAAAAAAATTGAGCTTTTGCAAGTATTTCTTAAGGTTTACAATATCCAAATTCTATGTAACGTAATTTTTATAGCTTGTGTATGATATTTGGACTCAATATAAGGCTTTGAAAGGAAATCAAAATTTGAAGGTCTTCCAAGGATTCTCCATATGTTAAAAAAAAAATAACTTGAATTAGTCTTCTAAAAGTCAAGCTAATAGCTATAACTAAGTGTTTCTTAGGAGACAACCCAAGATATATCTTTTTTTTTTCATCTTTTATTTTTATTTTAGTTAATAATTATTATCATTTATCCCTAACTTTATTTATATAGTCCTTTATGTTTGTGATGCAGGAAGTAAAGATTGACAGAAAGACTCATTAGAGCTGCATTAAATTATTAAGCATTCAAGGTTAGAAGCAACATGCCATTGGGGAGCATCCTTGTTCCTTGTTTCTTTAGTTTCTTGCATCTATAATATTGGGGACAATGTTAATTTCAAGTACCGAAAAAGGGCATTTTATTATGTATGTGTTTTTTTAAAAATTAATTATTTTTATTTTTTATTTTAAATTTAGTATTTTCTAAATTTTATATAAATTTGAATTTTGGATTATTAAAAAGCCTAAGGTGAATAATGTGATTATGCATATAAGAATTTTAGGTGTTTCAAACACATTTTGATTAGTAATTAATTATCGTTTTTGCATATGCTATTTCTAGATTATATATACACTAAATATATATACACTAAATCATTACATCTTATGTCTTATATGCTTATTTTAGGAAAGTATATGCATAATAAGTAATTCCTTAAGTTTCTCACCAATTTTAGAACTTAATAATAAATATTATGAGGCAAGATTTTAATCCACACATTTTAGCCTTTTTGCCCACCTTAGAATGTTATTGTCCTTAATGTAACATCCATATCCTCATTCTTTAGCATTGCCACATGAACACACCCATTGCATCCCGCATGAACATATGGATTGGATAAGTGATCAATTAGATATGTGCATTTGATAAGCATGATGATAACACTTGCACCATGTTATTTGGGGCACTTGAACTCAAATATGATGTTTACACATTTGCATAAGAAATTATCATATGTTATGTGCATGTTATGATATCTTAAATAATTTTGATTTGGTACTTATTAAAAGTATAAGGAGCATATGAGAATCATTAAAGGGATAGAGGTGATGAAGGAGTGAAAAAGAGGGACTAAAAAATGAAAATTGAGCTTCTAACCAATAGTAACAAGCCACTATGATTTTGTCTTATTAGAATAGGCATGCAAATTTAATTTTTCTTCTTTTAGGACCAAATTAGAGAGGAAAAATGTGATTATAGCAAAAGAAAAAAAGAGAAAGCTATTATAAGCATCAGATTTTGGACCTTTAAATATAGAGCCCAATGATGAAAATCACTTAACACATCTCTAAAATGCAAAGGGGAATTACCAAAAGAAAGAATAAAGATCTTAGGAAATCTTAGAGAAGCCTAAAAACCTAAGACCAAAAGCCTAACACCAAACCTAAGACCAACAGCTCAGGCTACCAGCCTAGCCCACCAAGATTGTAGAACCCACACATAAGGTTGTTCAACCCACTTATAGAGGTATATAGCCCTCTTTTAAACTCTAACGCTCAGAATCTTCAAAAATTGGTCCCCTCTTAAACCTTAGGGTTGTACAACCCTAACAGATGAATGTACAACCTATTCTTAGTTATACAACCCCTATGTAAACCTTAATCCTAGGAGATCCATCTCTCTTTTTGTGATTGGATGCATCCATACTGCAACTAAAACCATGTTAGGCTATGGTGCACTCACCCAACATCTATAAATACCCCTCCCTTTTGAAGAGAGGGAGAAGCTTGGACAACCTTAAAGTTATTATGCCAAAATTCACTCTCAAACATCCCTTGATATAGAAACCCTAAATCTTAACTCATTCCAACACATTTCAAGGTAGAATCAAGCCTTTTCTCTTAATTTTTGTGCATTCCTTAGGCATTTTAGAGGAAAACATTAAACTTATGAGTCTTTAAAAACATAGAAACACACAAAGGCATATAAGAACCTCTTCATTCTCCCCATTATTCTTCCCCTTCTTTTCTTTTTCTATTTTTAAAATCAAGGAAATAAGGGTTACACAACCTTATTTTATAAACTATACAACCTTGTATATGGGGGTATACAACTCTCATCTTAGGTTGTACAACCCACTTTGTCTGGTAGACAATCTTACAAAAATCTTAAGGAGAGGCTAAACATCCTAGGATCCCTATTCATATAAAAATGACTTGGGATTGATTTTAAAGTGATTTTATAATTCCTTTTTGTATAATGCTTTATGTTCCTTTATATGTTATTTAATGTGATGTTCAAGGTCTTATTTTTATCCCTTTTTGGTAATGGCCAAGTGAGGAGCTAGCCATTTCTATGACCTTAAGACTCTTTTTATGCTTGCTTACATTTTCTTGGTTATGCATTTCTAAGCACTATTAATACATGTTTAGGCTTCATAACTTCTTATTTGTCAATTTACATTCTAACCTTCCTTTATGGTTAGTAGTGTTAATGGATTTGTAGCTCTTAGTGAGCAATAGGAGGAAGGATTCATTAATCCTATAATCATCTTTTGTGATGATTTAGCCTTAGGGTATTCCTATGATCTTCTTTTATGATGATTTAGCCTTAGGGTATTGAAGGTCCTCCATTTGGCTTTGCATTGCATGTTTATGATTCTTGTTCATCATGATGCATGTACTTATGTTTGAATGTTTAATGTTATCCACTTGATGTAAGGATATGATGTTATAGACTTAGATGTATGCTTAGGTGCCTTAACTTTTGAGATGTGGTAAGATAATTATTAAAACTTCTATTAGCCTTTATTTTAGTCTCCTTCATTTACTTTCCTTTTGCTAGTCCCTAACTTGTCCTCTTTCTTTTAGTGTAAGTGTTCTTACTTAGGCTAGACCATGAATTTGGTTCTAATTATCACCTTCCATGATTATGGATGATTATGCTTATGTGAAAAGATGATAACGCATGTTAAACCCCTATGGCGTGTCACATGATCCCACTCTCCACTATGGAACGTTATATGAGAATGATGAAGTGCATGATACCCCTTTGCCATGATGCATGATCACTACCCTTCGAAGTTGATTACTTGATTTATTTAAAGTGAATCATGGTTAGATGAATGTCTAAGGGCGTTAATTGGACTAATGAATAATTTGATTAAAATGTTAAAAGTGAACCAAAGATGCTCGAAGGTTGAATCCCAATATCTAGGTGGTTTAAGGGTGCCTAAGTCGTACCCAATTTTCCAACCCAATATATGATGGAGTGAAGATGAAATAGGCCTTCTAATTGACTTAGTTTAGTTCATATTTTGCCTTCCTCAAATTCTTGTCCTGACCAAAGTTGAGTGGCGACTCTATGCTATTAGGGATAATACCAATGTATAAATCCTACCGTGGTTCCTTAATGACCACCATTTGGATAAATGGGTTTTGAAATTCACACAAGGCCTAAAGGATCCCATATTGATCCAATGTGTGCCATACTTTGGGGTTGTCACTAATGTGAAAACCCATAGGTGCTCATAGTGGCGACTCCACGAAGGATCAAAAATTAACTTCGCGTTCAATTTTTAATTCACTTTTAATATTTTAAACTTGTTTTTGAGTAAGTCCACTTCATTCATGTAGCCTTCACACTTCTCCACGATCATTAGATTGCCCTTAGACAAATTGATGGTTCTCCAAACTTGAGATTTAAGCTATATTCAGACTCAAGAGATAGTGAGGAGGATTCATCACTCATAAGCCTAGTACCTTCAGGTATATCGAATGGGGGATCTCGACAATTACCCCCCAAGCTTTTGGGAACCATCAATTACAACAATCCTATCAACTATTAGGTGAATATAGGTGCCAATAATCCCTTGGAATAGGTCACTCCTCTTGTTTGCATTTCTTCTTTAAAGGATAGGGAAAGTCCTCGAAGAACATGGTTAGGTATCCCTAATGTAAGCATAAATGTTACCCCACCCCTTTTGATGTAATTATCCCTCACATGTAAATACTTATGTATTTCCCCTTCCCCGTCATGTAAATAATTTTTGTGTACATTCCATTCTCTTTAAAGGGATTTCATTCTTAGGTTGTACATATTTCTTCAAGTAATGTAAAAGGTTCTTCCTTTTAGTGCCTTTATGTATATGTTCTTTTGAGACTTTAACTCTTTTCGATTTGAGGTAACCCTGCAAATTCTTTACCGTATGATGGTATAAGAATGAGACCTTATTTAGGAAAGACCCACTAGACCTCGTGTTTGGGAGAAATAAGGTTAGAAGGATCTTGTGCAAAACGATTTGTACATAACATACATCTATCCATTGATTGCTTATTAATGCTTCATATTGATAACCCTTATCTTACAGCCATCATAGCTCCACCTATACCCTCGTGAAAGAGAAGAGGCAATCAACTTGCTAGAAAGAGTAAGACTTTAAGTTCGAGCTAGAAAATCGACCTAATCATGGAAGCAACCATACCATCAGAGATCTTAGAAAAGATGATGACTAACTTCAACTATAAGATGGAAGAGAGGATTGTCGAGGAAGTAAACAAGCATGTCAATGAGATTATAAAATAGAGGGAGACCTTTGTTAATAAAATTGATAAAGGGAAAGCACCGATGGAAGTGCCTTAATTGATGGTGACTGATAATGATCTATTTAAGATGAAGGAATACCATGAAAGTAATATTGCTAAGAAAATGGGAAGTACAATTATCATTCTAGATAAACCTATGGAAAGTTAGAAGGAGAGCACCCAATTTGATGACTTTGCTAAATAATTAGAGAAAACACAAATGGCTTTGGGTGTTAAAGGTTTAGAAAGAGGAATAGACATCGAGGAATTAATGGCTTACAAACCTAAGAAGCTACTGGTTAACTTCTGTATGCTTGAGCTCCCTAAATTCATAGGGATCAAGAATGCTAAGAACCATGTTTGTTCATATGTGCTAGCCATGAAGGCATTCGAGGTTTCGACAGATGCCATGTTAGAGCTTTTTGAATCGTTGTTGGAAGGGTTTGCAAAGACGTGGTATTTCAACCAACCAAAAATTGTTAGGATGATTAGAAAGAGTTGATAAAGCCTTTTGAGAGGCACTGTACTTGTAATTCAAATCTAGAAGTCACATTGCAAGATTTTGAATCTTTGAAGTAAAAAATTGGTAAGAGCTTTAATAACTACATTAGAAGATTAAAGAAGACATCTTCAAAAGCGACCACAAGCCTATAGAGAAAGAGCAAGTCAAAATGATTATAAAAGGGGTTGCACCTAGTATTAACACTAGGATCAAGGGGATGTTGGTTAGTAACTTTGAAGACCTTTCAGAAGTAAGATTCCAAGATAAAGACTTGGAATCCAAGTCAAAAAGATAGTATAGGGGAAGAAGAAGTGCCCTGTCTCAACCTCATATCGAGGAAAATAAAATGGTTGATGTAAATACAGTAAGAGCACCAAAATAGTTTATTGATTTGGGGATACCTCTATTCAAGGCATTTGAAAGGTTGTAGAAGAAGGGAATGTTGAAGCCTATAACACCAAGACTACCTTTTAATCCATTGCTTGGGAGGTATGACACCAATGCTTATTACACTTTTCATCAAGGAGTAGGCCACAACACTGATGACTGCTATAAACTAAGGCATGCGATTCAAGATCTTATCGATAATAAGATAATTTTTCTACTAACTTTTGGAAGGCCTAGCATTTAAGGGAATCCCCTTCTAAACTATCTTAATGTTCCTCTCCCAAATCAAAGGACATTCATGATAGATTCTAGAATTTTCAAGGAAGTTGTTATTGCTACCATCATGAAGGTTGCAAAGGAAACTTTAGTTGTTTGTAGTATTAATCCCTAAGAGAGTTTATATAAAGAAATAGATGAAGAATAGAGAAAAAAGATGATCTAACTATGGGTGGAAAGTGATGAAGAGAAATAAGTGAAGCAGATGAGCCATTTGACACATAGTGGGAAATACTACCCTAATACGAAAGCTCTTAAGGAAACAAGGGTTGAGAAGAAGATAAATGAACTTGTTATGAAGGAAAAAGAAGATGACAATCTTATTATGAAACAATTGAAGAAGATGCCAACCTAGATTAGTGTATAAGAGTTGCTCATTACCTCTCATGAGCATAAGAGAGCCATGGTTAAGCCTTTGTCGGGTCTGATTATCTTGAAGTAAGCTACTCCTACGGATGTCATTACATTGGTGACTAATAAGGGTAAAATCACTTTCTCGTATGAGAATTTGCCGCCAAAAAGAAAGATCACAACTTGGCCTATTTATCAGAGCTAAGCTAAAAGGGAGATGCACTCCATGTGTGATGGTTAATAATGGGTCTGAGATTAGCATCTGCCTATTGAAGTTACTACATAAGTTTGGTTTGTCTAAGAAAGATTTGGAAGCTTTTAATAACGTCATTCAAGCTTAAGATGGTAGTAGAAGGCTAACTTCGAGTGTGTTCAAGACATTGGTAAAGATGGGCATGGCAGAGGTAATGGTAAAATTCACAGTCTTGAACATTCCATTTACTTTTTTGCTTTTGCTAGGAAGACCATAGTACCACCTGTTGGGTGATATGCCTCCCACAATTCATTAAAAAGTTAAGATTCCTTATAAAAGAGAGATTGTGACCATCTATGCTAAGGTTAGGGAGATTGTATCAGACTCAAGTGTGGTTATTTCAAATCTCTAAGGGTTTCAATTTGTTGGAATCACTAACAAGTGGGTTGACCCTAAGGGGATGGGAACTATGAAAAATATGAACTTTCTTTTAGGACAAGGTTAAGGAAGAATTTTGTCGACATATTAGAGTTTCCTAAAATCCCTACTTAAACTACGAAGAAAGGATTGGATTATTGTGGCAAACAATCAGAGCTATAAGTAAGGGAATTGTGCAAACCACTATCAGATTTCTTTTATGAAATAAGGGGAGGTCATTGAGAAAGTTAGGCAGGAGGCAATCGAGAATGATGAGTCACTAGGTAAGAATCTAGATGAACTCGAGGAGGCTTTTTTCTAGTTATATTTAGATATCAGAATTATTAGGACTCATTAGAAAAGAATGATGGTGAGAAGAGAAAGAAGAAAGGGAAATAGGTTATAGAGACAAAGGATGGTTAAGAATTAACTTTGCATATAATTCTGTATGGGCCTCAGTCTATATAGTTTGGAGTGACAAGAAGAAGATCACTGATGAACAGAAGGAGCAGTATATGTTGGATCACAATTTCTAGGCCATTAAGGAAGATCATGTCAAAATGGGGTCTGACTCGATAAAGCAAGGTACACTCTTCATGGATCCAAAGTGAGAGTATATTGGGCCATGCAATTTCATTAAGGCTTTCTATATAGTGACAAAATTAGAGGACATAGAGAGCATGATTGTGAACTACATTAAGGAAATAAGTTGCAAAGAAGTGCCAAACTTTATGGCGAAGATTGATCCTATAATAGTAGATGGTGCAACTCATTGGGTAAATTTCCTAAAGATTGAGATAGGGGATGATCAAATGAAACAAAGTTTTAAGGGAATTATCAAGGCTATTGCTGATACAAAGAATGGGGAAGAGATAGATCCTATGCGGAATGTTGATCTTAAGGTTCTGATTGATGAAGTAAAGGGTGAAAAAGAGGAAAAGGCTCAGGCAAAAGAGACTTCAATCATCCAACCAGATGAAGCTAACTTTTTTGCTACTACTGATGTTCTTGTGTCTAACCTCTTTGAGGATGATGATGTATTTCTTTCTAAGTTTGAGGCAATGAATGATTAATTTGCTTATGTGTGTGATGTTTTTCCTGATGGCAGTGTCTATAGCATGCATCATTTCATGAGCATATTTAACATTAATGTTATGCATACCATTGCATTTAATCTTGGCACACAAAAAAATATGAAGATCTTGCCATCGTTACTGATGTCATACTAAAGGAGCAAAAGAAAGTTTGAATAGTTGCTTAAGAAATATCAGGGAGTTTTTGTCTAGACATATAAAGACATGTAAGGGGTTGATAGGCGAATTGCAAAACACATAATTTCTAACTTACCCACATATGAAACCAATAAAGTATAAGCTTTAAATAATGAGACTTGAGTGGGCCTAATACGTCAAGAAAGAAGTAGCAAAGCAATTGAATGCTAAGTTCAGAGAGGTAGTAGATTATCCCGAATGGTTAGCCAATATAGTGTTGATACCAAAAAACAATGGGAGAGTAAGGATGTGTGTTGATTCTACGGATCGAAATAAGACATGCCTAAAGGACAATTTTCCTTTGCCTCACATACACGTACTAGTGGATAATACCATAACTTACGCTATGTATTCCTTCATGGATGGATTCTCTGGGCATAACCAAATTCTCAGGGCTATCATAAATAGGATGAAGATAGCTTTTATCATAAAATAGAGGACATATTGTTATAAGGTGATGTCATTTGGGTTAAAGAATATGGAAGCAACATGCTAGCGAATGGCAACTGCCCCATTCCATAACTTGATCCATAAAGAGGTGGAAGTATATATAGATGACATGATGATGAAGTTAAAAACTAGGGAAAGGAATTTTGAAGCTCTAAAGAAATTCTTAAAGAGGGTCGATGAGTACAACTTGAGGTTAAATCTAAAGAAGCGCATGTTTAGGGCCATTGTCGATAAGCTATTAGGAAACATGATTAGTGAGAAAGGAATCGAAATGGATCTACATAATATAAATGCAATTCAAGATATGGTCACACCTAAGATGGAGAAGGAGATTTAAGGTTTTTTAGGTCACTTATTGTACATTAGCCAATTCATAGCAAGACTAACTCCTATTTGTGAGTCGATCTTTAAGCTATTATGGAAGGATCAACCAGTAAAGTAGAATGAACAATGCCAAAAGGCCTTCGAGAGAATAAAATAGTATCTAACTAACCACTAGTATTAAAGCCATTAGAGCCTGAAAAATCGTTAACTTTATATCTAATAGTAGAAGACAATTTTGTTGATGTAATGTTAACTTAAGAAGATGGAATAGGAAACGAACATGTAGTGTACTATCTTAGAAAAAAGTTAATGTCCTATGAAGCGAATGATAATAAAGTGGAAAAACCTATCTAGCATTGGTTTGGGCAATGAAGAAGTTAAAGCACTATTTTCAGTCATATTCCATATAGGTGGTTTCAAAGCTTGAACCAATTAAGTACTTACATGAGGTCCCTTCCCTGACTGAAAAATTGACCAAGTGGTTGATCTTATTGACCAAATTTGATATTAAGTATGTAGTAAAGAAGGTGATCAAATGATAAGAAGTTTTAGAGTACTTGGCACAACAACCTCTCAAAGAAGGAGAATGTGAACTTCCCCTAGTTTCCAAATGAAAGGTTAGGAGCAATTGAGCCTTAAGGGTGGAGAGTATACTTCAATGAAGCTGCAAACAAGAAAGGGGCAGGTATAAAAGTAATTTTGATCTCACTAAAAGGAGAGCTTTTCCCCATACCTAAGAAGTTAAATTATAAGGTGATCAATAATATGGCTGAATATGAAGCCTATGCATTAGGGCTTAAACTCTTGAACCAAATAAGGGAGAAAATAGTAGAGGTGTGTTAGGGACTTTTTGCTAGTCATTTTACATATAATGAGTGAATGACAATTGAAGGAAGAACATTTAAGCCCATATATAGAGTATATAAATGGATTGGTGTAGAATTTTTAGAGAGTTATATGCCATCATTTGCCAAGAGAAAAGAATGCAATGACCGATGCCTTAGCCACTTCAATCTCTATTTGGGATTGATCGGAGGTGATGCCCATGAAACCGCTAGTTACACTTCGGTCTGAGATAATATGTTACATAAGTAAAAGGGTGATGTAAATATCAATGGAGAATCGTCCTTGGTATTTTGATATACAAAGATATTTAGAAAATGTCATATACCGTAAAAAGGCTAAGAAGAAAGATAAAGATGTGATCCAAAGTTTATCTTCATAATTTATGGTTTATGATAGGGTAATATTCAAAAGAATGCATGATGGAGTTCATTTGTAGTGTGTGGTAGAAGAAGGGGCTAGTAGGATCATGAAAGAAGTGCATGTAAGGGTTTGTGATCCCTACCTTAATGTAAAGTAGTGGAAAATAAAATTTTGAGATTGGGATACTACTGGATGATTATGGAATGTGACTGTATTTTGAAAGTTCAAAACTATCATGAATGTCAAGTTCATGGTAGTCTTAGTCATTTGTCGTGAATTGAGTTATAGAATTTGACCTCACCTTGGCTTTTTATAGCATGGGATACTGATGTAATCAGACATACTAGACCAACATTTATATAATAAGGCATAGATAAAATAATGTGGTAATGGATTACTTTTCAAAATGGGTAGACGCAAAAGCCTTCAATAAGATGAGAGTAAAACAAATGGTAGGACTCATTAAGAAAAATCTCATTTACTACAACAATGTGCCACACCATGTTTTTACAAATAATGGTGTCCACTTTCAAGCAAAGTTCAGGGTCACGTTAGAAAAATACAATGCGATCGACCATAAGTCATCACCATATAGGCTCCAGGCTAACAAAGAAGTGGACTAACCAACAAGAACATCAAAAACATCATTGCCAAAATGGTTGAGATGTATAAAGACTGGTATAGGAAATCACCTTTCACCTTATGGGGTTATTGAACAATGGTAGGAACATCAACTAGGATGACATCGTACTTTTTGGTATACGGGATGGAGACAGTTCTACCTATCGAGCTGGAAGTGAAGTCTTTATGAGTTTGGTGGAATTTAACATCCTAAGTACTGATGGGTAAGAAGTAGATTAGAATAACTAGCTCTATTAGATGAGAACAAATTGAAGTTCTTATATCATATCTAACTGTATCAAGCCAAGATGGCCCATATGTTTAACAAGAAAGTCAACAAGCACTATAAAGGTTAGTGATCTAACGCTGAAGGTAATATAGCCACAAACCCAGGATCCTCGAGGAAAGTTCAAGCCAAACTAGGAAGGCCCATACATGGTCAAATAGATATATTCAGGTGGCACGATGAAGTTAGTATATTTGGATGGGAATGAATTCATTGAGCCAATGAACTTAGACTAACTAAAGAGGTATTTCATGTGAGATATGAGAAAAGTGAAATTAGGGCATGAATAAAATTAAAATAAAATAAGAAAAAAAGCTCGCCAAGTCAAGAACCCTAAAGGGTAGCTTAGGCAAAAGTTAGAGCATAATAATAATAATAATAATAATAATAATAATAATAATAATAATAATAATAATAAATGTAAGCAAAAGATGAGAAAGTGTGACCGACCACTAGGGGACCATTCATAAAATAGTTGGGTGATGATAGCAAAGACAAGGATGAATGAATAAAGGATCAGCAAGGCAAAGGCACTAAGCAAGACAATTGGATGTTCTAATGCGCCAAAAGTAAAAGCATAAATTATGCACTTAATTAATGTGTAACATGCAAAATGTAAATGCTTTGTGTTAGACATAATATTAAATGGAAGGACATTTGCATAATTAAAGTGAATTAGTCATACATGTTTTTAAACTAGAAGTAAATATTAAATAGTCTTCTTTATGAAAGATCATTATCTACTTTTTTTTGATGTGATGCCTATAGCTCTAAAGGTCACGTAACCATGCCATGTAGTTTGCGTCATTGTCAGGCTAAGAGTCTCGATTAGTGTAGAAGTCATAAATGTGGTAACTAGTCTATGTAGCCTCAATTTTATCCAAGATGCATTGGGATAAGGGACCCTCTACAATTGAAGGGAGGAACTATACCTTAAGACGAAGAGCATTGAACTAGCAATGTATGTAACAACCAATTTTATTTACAAATCATGGCATTCATGTCAAAAAATACATATACATAAAGGTTTATTCATCATACATACACATTCCAACTTGTATTTAATGTACATATATGTTAACTAATGTTCAAGGCTAATGACCATAAACTGTTTCTTATCTAGATATATACACATGACACAAGGAGAGAGAGTTGGAATTCAGCCGGCGACCTGTGGTCCATATGTCTCTATGAAAAACTCTATGCACCAAAGTATCCAAACCCTATGCTTTAGTATCTGAAAAACATAATTATGATTTAGTGAGTCACGACTCAATGAATAAAAATAATAATAAGATTCTTATGCCACACCCAACATAAGAATATCATTAGGATACATTACAAGTATAACAATTGACTATGCAAGTGCAAGCGCAATAAATTGATTTTTTTTGTGACCTTGCAAGGCAAATACTGCTCCTAGGAATTCATGTAATTCAAGTGGCATTTGATTTTTGTTGTCCAGCATATAACAACTTAATCATTTGATCAATAACATGTGCCAATATGACATATTGGTTCCTTTTCCACGTGATTTACAAGTGTTTGACAAGCTAGTCATAACATCCTTTTAGTTCTATATACGAGTGTTCAGTCACAATGGTATACCAAGTAATCATTAAGAGCATATAATTCTCACTTGACTTGTATTCATATGTAAAGTATAACAATTCAATCCCATACACATGTAATAGAACATAATTATATTATAAAATTATCATACATACACATTAGAATCTAATTAGGGTTTTTGGTCACCTTTTGATGTGACCAACCTTTACGGTAGGTTTGGTTCTCTTTTTAGGGCTTCCTCAAAGTGTTGAGATCCTAACATTTGATACATACATGGCTATAAGTATGTCAAAATGATTATGAATGCTTGGTATGTAACTACGACATGATCCATGCAAGTGGACCTAGTGTTTATGCATATTTTCTTTATATGGCAGCCTGAGCTTGCTACACTCTCATAGCAATAACTCTAGATGTACTTATCCAAATGCTTCATTCTTTTTTTTCAAATAAACTAGACAAAAAATGATAAAACATATCCAAAGTGCATCTAGAGTTATTTTATCAATAACATGTGCTAATGGGACATATTGGTCCATCTTCCACATGATTTGCAAGTGTTTGACAAGCCGATCACAATGTCCTTTTAGTTCCATATGCAAGTGTTCATAATAATGGTATACCAAGTAATCATTAAGAGTATATAATTTTCACTTGACTTGTATACACATGTAAATGTTAACAATTCAATCACACATACATGTAATAGAACATAATCATATTATAAAATTATCACACAAACACATTACAATCTAATTATGATTTTTACTCACCTTTCGATATTAACAACCTCTATGGTAGGTTTGATTCTCTCTCTAGGGCTTTCTTAAAGTGTTGAGATCCTAACATTTGATACATACATGTTATAAGTATGTCAAAATGATTATGAATGCTTGGCATGCAACTATGGCATGACCCATGCAAGTGGACTTAGTGTTTATGCATATTTTCCTTATATGGCAACTTGACCTTGTTGCACTCTCATAATAATAACTCTAGATAAACTTATCCAAATGACTTGATTCTTTTTTCCAAATACATAGACACATAATGATACAACATATTCAAATTTTAGGTCAATATAAAACTAAAAAATGTGGTGAATTTTTGAATTTTGCTCTACTTCAATTTCATCTCAATCTGAGTAGGCCTTAAAATCTTAGATATATCTTAAATTTTACAAATCCAATTGCAAAAATGATCTACCAGAAGTTACAAAACACAAAAAGGAACATTTTTTATGTTTTACTCATTGTCTAATTCAGTCTACTATGTCACCAAAATAAATGACCAATCTCACAGTGTAGAGGTTTTCAACATGTTGACAATTGTTCATAATGAAGGGGCAATATCTCAACAACCATGTTAAATTTAGCAAAAACTATTTCCCAGGAATGTATATCAAACATAAATATATAACTTTCAAGTTTAACACATCACCAAATTTTGATTCTATGTCCCTCAAATTCTTGAAAAATAGAATTATAAGAATGGTAAGGTTTCATAAAGTTCAAAGTCAGTCACAATCAATGAGTATATTTCTTTCCACGTGACAAATCAAGCAAAATTGCTTTACACATTTTTTAGAGAGGATATAACCCTACAAATTTCATGTTTTACACTTTGTATAAATCAGCAAATAATGTCATCAAAATATAAGAAAACATAATGATTGAGGTGATTTCGGTTAGTTATGAACTAGCCCTAATGAAGGAGCCATATCTCCTCACACACACTAAATTAAGCAAAAATGTTTTACATACATCTAGATGGGGCATAAGACTACAACTTTCATATTTTACACTTTCCTAATTCCTCTTCTAGGGTTATGAAATCGTAGGTACAAAATTTTGCTCTAACAATAAAACCAATGCAATCAACTCTTGTTTCTTTTGAATTTCAACTTCCATACATGAGCTCTACCTAAAATACTTCATAATTCTCACTAACCATGCATGATTAACATGTCATGAGGAAGTAATTTCATGTGAGAAAAGCTTTACCTCAAATACTCCATAATTCTTACTAACCATGCATGATTAACATGTC
This sequence comes from Omphalea diandra, assembly GCA_949677035.1. Classification (NCBI taxonomy): domain Eukaryota; kingdom Viridiplantae; phylum Streptophyta; class Magnoliopsida; order Malpighiales; family Euphorbiaceae; genus Omphalea; species Omphalea diandra. The sequence goes on along the minus strand of CATIWR010096062.1, from coordinate 2,237 downwards.
ATGAGGGAGTAATTTCATGTGAGAAGAAGATAAATTTACTTACCTATTTTCCCTATGCAGCTCACTCTTTTCCCTCTCCTTCTTCTTTTTTTTTTCTTTTCTTTCTTTCTTCCTTAGCTCTCTCTTTCTTCTGTTGTCGCTCACATTTACCTTTATATTCTGATATTAAAGGGTGAAACTTTCAACTTGTAAACCTATTGTAACAAGACATAATCATGTTGTCTTATTTCTATTGGTTGGAAGTTCACTTTTCCCCTTTAGTCCTTCTTCATTGCTTCATCACCTTCATCCATCTCCTAACTCCCATATTCTCCTTATACTTTTAAATAAGCTCTAAAACACCATTATTTATGATACTATAACATGCACATAACATAAGATAATTTGCCATGAAACTATACAAACATTACATATATGTTCAAGTGTCCCAAATGCAATGGTGCAAGTGTCATCACAGTGTTTATCCAATTCACATATCTAAATGATTATTTATCCATTGCATATGTTCATGTGGGATTGCAAATCATTTATTTAATGAATATGTTCATGTAAGAATGCCAATGAATCTAGATAGAGATGTTACTTTTCTTCCCCTCTTATGAAGAATTTTTTCCTCAAAATTCAATACCTATAAACAAATGTGGATATTGTCATTTAATGTTTTCTTCAGTTTCCCATGTAGCCACTTCTTATGAGTGGTTTCTCTATAACACCTTAACTAATGGGATTCCTTGATTTCGTAACTGTTTTGTCTTATAACCAATGTTTTTCACTAGCTATTCAATGTATCTTACATCATCTACAATTGTTATTATTGGATCCCTAAGTATATGTGTAGGATCAGACTAATACTTTATGAGCATAGTCATATGGAATACATCATGAATCAGAGCCATCTCTAGTGGTAGTGCTAGCTTGTAAGCAAATGGACCGATTCTTTTTAATATCTCATATGGTCTTATGTATCAAGGACTCAATTTCCCTTTCTTGCCAAATCAAATTATTTCTTTTCATGGTAAAACTCGAAGGAACACTTTGTCTCCACCTCATATTGCATTTCTTTTCTATATTAGTCTACATAGCTCTTTTGCCTATCTTATGTTGCTTTAACTTTGCTCTTGATTACCTTCACTTGTCCACAGTGTTTTGGACTGGCCCTTCTAAAACACGCATTCCTTCTTCATCCTAATAAATAGGACTTCAACATTTTCTTCCATATAGTGCTTCATATGGTGCCATTTGTATACTACTATGATAATGACTATTATAAGCAAATTCAATCAAGGCAATATATTCATCCCATGCACCTTTGAACTTTATCACACAAGCTTGAAGCATGTCTTTAAGTGTCTGAATTGTCCTTTCTAATTGTCCATCTGTCTGAGGATGAAAAGTAATATTGAAACTCAACTTGTACCAAAAGCCTATTGCAAACTGACCCAAAATTGAAATGTAAATCATGGATACCTATCTGATACAATGGACACTGGAATGCCATGTAATTTGACAATTCCATCCATATATTTCTTGGCTAAGTGCTTAAGTGAACTACCCCCATCGAATAGGCAAATAATGAGCTGACTTAGTTAGTCTATCAATGATCATCCATATAGCATCATTCTTCTTCAAAGTCGTCAGTAACCAATATACAAAGTCTATGGTTATTCTTTCTCATTTTCATATTGGAATCGTCAATGGTTTCAATTTTCTAGTAGGTGCTTGATGTTCCATTTTTATCTGCTGACAACTCAAACATGTTGAAACATAGGCTGCTACATCTTTCTTCATTTTAGGCCACAAAAAATGAGATTGCAAGGTATTATACATTTTTGTCTGATGCAAATAGCCAAGGCAGGTTAGCAAAGGATCCACTTCAAATTCAAGGTCCAATCACAAGAGGAAGGCTAAAGAAATTTAAGGAGGCAATTGGAGCATTCATGCAACAAGGAGTTACACTTCGATTAGCCCAAGCAGAGCAAAGGATGCGTGAAGCCCAATTAAAGGCTGATGGGAGCTTAAACTCTTCAAATGGAGCACTTAACTTAATACAATGGAGCCCAACTTATGGAGAGCACCCAAGCACAACCCAATTCATCCAAGACATGTAAAAAGAAACCCAAGGCATGTAAAAGGAAGCCCAAGTCGTGTAAGCAAGGAAATAAGGCCCAAAGTCAAAGATTCTTGCCAGATTTCCTTAGTTGGCAATATTTCCTAATGCCATTAGGATTTCTTTATTA
>CATIWR010096042.1:0-12120 GCA_949677035.1 Omphalea diandra | reverse complement strand
AAGAGTAAAGAAAATATTGTTCAAGACCGTGGGCCACCCTTAGGTAGAACTCCAATAGATTTAGTACATGAGCATTTGAAAATTAAGTAAACTTCAAGGACAAAATCCCCGAGCAAACTACAAGATATTGCTTCAACATCCTCTATAACCGTCCTTGATGTATGATTGAAATTCCAATAGAAGCAGATCAAAGCAAGTAATCATTAATGGAGAAACTTTGGATAATCTATTTGTCCGAACTGCTTTAGGAGAAATACTATGAAGCTCATAATAGAAAAAGAAAGATCAAAACTTACCAAACGGGTTGGAAAACCATATAATCGAAGTATAAGCATGATTGCATATGGAAGAAAAACAACCAAAGTCCCATATAAAGATAACATATCTAAAACTGGAAATGGTTCACACAGATTCAATAGTACAAAAAGACAATAAAGAAAAAAAGACAGAAAAACTAAAGCAGAGGGGGAGTGTTGCCGACTAAAGGCTAGCAATATCCATTAAAACTATATCAATATAAGAGAATTCTACAAAACGAAGTTTTCTAGAGAGAGGCTGCATAATCATGACCTCCCACAAGTTTAGGGTGACTTACAGATGCTAAAATAATTTGCGATAAGTTTTAGGCCCATGCCCACCATGAATCTCCTCAAATATAAGAGGTAAATTTATTTTTAAAGGTCATTCTAAAGTGTTATTATAGCGTTTATCACTTTTTAATTATGATTTTTAGATTAATATTTTAATCATGATTGTTAATTTTTATTAAACAATTAAGAACAATTTAGTATTTTATTATTTTCTTTGACTTTATTATTTAAAAATTATTTGAAATTGATACTCTTGAGATAGTTAAACGCTCTACAGATGGATAGATACCCTATGAACGAACAGTTTTTTAAGTGAATGCAAGTATATGAACCAAATGAAAGTGATGTTTAGAGCCATATTATCCAATCACCTTCATTAATGGCAAAGTCAAGACAATCAACATTTCCAGATTCACTATTGACAACATTGGAAATATCACGAACACATTTAATTCCTATATTTTTAGAGTAATAGAGTTATGGAACAATTAAATTCTCCAAATTTCTAGACATTTTAGATTTAATCTAACAATCACTATTAATAGATATAAAAAGAATATATCAATAACATAGGTAGGGGTTAAACAATTTTTTCACTCTCTAATCTTCCCATTCTCATTAAGCTCTTTCTAAACTCACAAACAAAATCATTAACTTAAATATTGGAGTGACTGTGGGCTTTTCAGTCCCTTTTAGCTTACTTTTGGCCTTTTGCAGGTTGTCACATATCAATTTGACATCAAGGGACTCAATTGGCATCTTTTATGAGAATCTTTCCTACCTTTTCTCTAAACTACATCCTTGATCTCAAGTTTAAAATAGGCAACCTATCTAGAAATGTACCCCATCTTTCTTTTGAGGAAGAAACTTCCTCTAGGAATGACCATACACTGAAAACCATTGCAAACACTAGCATTACTACTGCTTTGGCATAGTTTCAAGCAGCCTTAGCCGCCTTAATATAGGTTGCCCTGTCCTCTTTCCAAGCCCAAATGACAGAAAGCTTTGATAGCCAACCCAACAATTTTGAAAGTCGAACCCGTTAAATAATGCCCAGTTGAAAATATTCCTCCAAAATCGAATGCACTTAAATTGGAAAAATAACCCAGTATTAAGGTTTGGTAAGACCCACTCTAGGAAAGTAGATTCGGTCCCATAAGAGGACCTCATCTAAAGAAGTGGCTGACCCAAAGAATCTTTATTCTAGGGAGAAAAGAGGTGAAAAGGCACCCAAAAAAAGAGTTTTAAAGCAAATGTCAAGAAATACCTTGAAGCTTCTCCCTTAATGTGGAAAATAATTGAGAAGTTTTCCTCCAAATGAAAGCTCCCCAACTTACAATCTTATGACAAAATCGGTGACCTTTGAACGAATTTATCCTCTTTTTGAACGACTATGCTCCTCAATGACATATCAGATGCAATCCTCTATAAAGTCTTTCCTACTACTTTGACTGAAATTGCACAGAGGTGGTACCTCCAACTCCTCTATAAAGTGTTTCCAACTACTTTGACTGAAATTGCACAGAGGTGGTACCTCCAACTCCCTTTTGGGTCAATCCGTTCATTCAAAAAGTTAGAGGAAACGTTCCTTAACAGGTTTGCTACTAACATTTCTCGAAAGAGGAAAACTGGTTCCTTCAGATTTTACAGGCAATGCGAAGAGGAACCCCTTCGAGAGTACGTTGACATATTTAACACAGAAGTAATGCAGATTGAGACTACTAATGTAAAAACTGCGATAGAAGCCATGCATAGTGGACCTTTGGAAGGCTTATTATATCCTAATTGACTAAAATCTTTGAAATCACTAAAAATACTCAATCGTATCTAATTTGTTCAAATTATTCAATTTATTCTAATTACTATAATTTTCTTTGTGATTTTGCATAATTCTATTTGATTGCTTCTCATCATATCCTAATTGAATAAATTATTGAAAATTACTAAAAATACTCGATTTTATCTGATTTATTTTAATTACTATAATTTTTTCACTATTTTACATAATTCTATCTCATTACTACTCATCATACACAAGTTGGCTAAATTATTCAAAATTACTAAACATATTTGATTCTTTTGATTTGTTCTAATTTTCTTTGCATTCACGTAATTATAATCGATTACTACTTATCATATCCTAATTAACTAAAATTTTAAAATTACTAGAAAAATATTATTTTGTATTTGTTTTAATGACTATAATTATTACCAAACTATATATTCTTGAATAAAAATTAAAATTTTATTTTCATCCCTAAAAAAAAAAAAAGAGTTTGTTATTGATAGGCATGATGAGGGATAAATACACATTTTTTACACTAGTAGTTTTATTGTAGTCATGCATTTGTCACATTAGTAAAAAGAGTAGTTATTCTCTTGGTTTAATCTATTTAGTAAAATTTTTTTATAGTCATAGTATTAATATTAATTTAATTTTATTATTATGAGAAAGTTATAGCTTAAAAATATATATATAAAAATTATCATTTTGACTTAATAGGTTCTAATCATAGTGTATTTTAGATTGTATATCTCTAAATTGACATAGAACTTTATTTATTTGCTTTCCTGTTTTTAATTTTTATGATTTCTCAATACTTAAATGAAGAAAGATAATAAAGAATAGCGTTTTTAAAATTAGACCGGACATGAACAAATCACTTGGTTGATTTTTCGAGTTAAGTAATTTGGTTGATCTAATTTAATTAATAAAATAATAAATAAAATATAAAAATTATTATTAAAATACTCTAAATATTTAAAATAATAATTATCTATAATAATTATAATAAAAATAATTTAAAAATCAGTTCAGAGCTAATCCAATTAATGATTCAATTTTTAATTTAATAAGTTTATTAGATGGGTCTGATTTCATATTCAAAACACTCTTGTAGAAAGACAATCAAACTTTATTGGGTGGCCAATTTGTTGCCATATTATCTCGTTGCGTCTTGGAAGCTTGCCAGAAGTCCCAAGTCACGAAAGGAATCCATTGCTTTCTATTGGAAATTTTTTCAAATTATACATTGAATTAGTAAAAAAAATTATAATTACTTATTTAAAAAATTGATCAATTCATCGACTAATTGAAAATTTATATAGATACTTTTTTATAAAAAATATATAATATATTTTTGTTAAAAACATATATTACATATTAATATTATACAAATTAAATTAATAGCTCTTACATTTTAAAATTTTAAAAAAACACTCAACTGTTTATATGATTTTTTTTTTTTTTTGTATATATAGTGAGATTTGATTATAGAAAAATTTATTCATTTAAGGGCAACAAGAAAAATTTTTCTATTATTAGTTTTTTATTCTGTAAAGTATTTTTAAAAATTAAAACTTCAAATTCAATAAAATTTAAAGTACAAATTTGTCCAAATACATTACATTCCATCATATTTTAAAAAGATCTAATTTTTGGACATTTAGCAACAGAAATAAATTAATAAGTTTTAATTTAATAAGAGTTATTATTATTTTTCATAAATAACTGACTTATTCTTGTATTTTTAAAGTTATATTAAGACTTTCTATTGCTTAAGTACTGTTGTTTTATTTTTATTTTTTTTTATTGAGGTTTAGCCCTTTTACAAGTCGTAAATCAACGAAATATATTAAATAATTTTAAATATAAAAAATTACTCGTGGCAACTCCATTCTCTTTTCGCCTTTGAAAACCAGACCCCTCAACTCAACAGTAGGTGTTTCCTTACATCATCTACTGCAAATACAACCAATGTTTTTAAAATTACATCCAAGATTGAATTTATCCATTGATCGGCTGGATTAATTTGAGTATTTTTTATTTTCTTAAAAAATAATAAATAATAGATAAAATATTTTAAAAATTAAAAATATATAATATGAGAAAATAATGAACAGTATTATTAACATTTAAATTCTGAATACAATAGTGTATTTTTTAAAAAAATTTAAATTTTTAATAAAATAACATAGTTTTATATTGAAATAATTTGATTTAATTTTCAGTTTTGGATAATTTTTTAATTTTGATCAAACTTTTTTAAATTTGACTGAATTTTTAGCTGATCAATTTGTATACTGAACCAAATAAATCACTAATTGATTTTTAATTGCATCGATTTGATTGGTCAATTTGATCTGATTATGAAACTTTACTTATAACTCTTCCATTTTTCATTAACCAATTCTTTTTTGGTGTACTAAATCAAAATATAGAAGTATTTAAATTTAATTTTATAACTACAGGATGAATTAATTAAATATGATTAATTAAAAGAAATTTAACATAATTAATCCATAGTAATTAAAACTAGAAATATAAAAATATTTGACACATCATCTCAAATTATGTTTGAAATGTCCCTTGAAATTTTCAATGTTTATCATTTTATGTTTAGAATTTTATTTTTTATTTTTATTATATATTAATTAAAATTAAGATTAAGATTAAGATAATTATAAAATATTTAATATTTCGCACTTATTATTAAATTAATTATGATATATTTAATTAATCTTTAGTATTAAAATAAAACTAGTCATCAACTCATGCATTGCTTGGAATGATTACAATAATAAATTTTAAATAAATTTAATATTTGACTTTTATTAAATATTTTGTGGATTAGTTTAATAATTAAAAATAATATATAAATAATAAATAAATTTTATTACTATTTGCAATATATTATCATTTTATAAAAAGTTAGTCTAATTATATTTTCAAGTAAAGAAAATAATTAAAATTATAATTAAAATTAAATAATATAAGAAAATTTAATAATAATATAAGTTTTTGATTAAAAAAAACTATAGCTTCACTTTTTATTAATCTTTTTAGCTTTTTAATTTTTTTTATTATATAAAAATTAAATAATTATTATGAAAGCACAAATTTTTCTATATCATTAAACTTCTTAAACTATTTTTTATGTGAAAAGCTTCATATATTATTAAATATTTTATATTTTTTGATTAATTGAAAAAATTAAATATATGACTATTAACTTGTCATATAACAAAATGAAAATGTATTGTGTTGTTTTTTATCAGAAATATTATATTACTAATATAATTATTTGATAAATAATAAATTTTCACATAAAATTGAGTTTGAAATAGAAATATATATATATATATATATATATATATATTAATTAAATATAATTATCTCCTATAATTTTTTTATATTTATTATCATTTGATTGTGTTAAAGTACATCCTTTTTCTATCTCTTTTAATAATATTTTTCTATCAATCAAATAAAAAAAATATCAAAATTAATTTTCTAAATAGCTTAAATATCCTTTATATTTTATCTCCTCTCTCTTATCCTTAAGCTCTTTCTTTTTTTTTTTTTTTCCTTCTCGCTTCCATTCTTCATCTCAACCAAAGAAAATAGAATCCTTTATATCCATCAAGAGAAATAGTTTTACATAAAAAATTGCAATAAAAATAACAAATATAAGATAACAAATTACACTCTCCTTGATGCCTAAATTCACCTAGATTTTTGTTTTTTTCCCTACAAGTCACAATTCAATGCGTACCCATCTCTTTTGCACCACCACCTTGCCCCTCCTTCTAGGCTTTGCCATCACTGCCTCTTCCTCCACCTCACCCGCGTCGAAACTTTTGACAACTTTTCTTAAGCAATAATCAATAGTGAAACTAGAAATTATTTTCAGGGGCTCACTTACTTAAAACTGTTAGTGATCGCTGCCAGCAGTGGCAAGATGGGAAGAGAAAGAGGAGATAAGTTGAAAGGGGAGGAGTAAAGGAGAAATATATTTTTGAAGGGAGGAGAGAGCATTTTGTAAGTTCGGAATTCAATTTTAGAAGATTCTAGTAATTAGAGTTATTTTAAGAGTTCTCTCTCTCTCTCTCTCTCTCTCTCTCTCTCTATATATATATATATATATATATATATATATGAATTTTAATGATTTAATGATGATTAGATATATTTTAATGTGTTTAATGAAATTATTTTATATATATAAATATTTTAAAGAGAAATAATTTTATGTTAAAAAGATTATTATTTTAATTAAGGTTATGTTATTATTATTCATTATGAATTGAGTTTAAAGAGTTATGTTTAATGATATTTTATATTTAAGAAATTAAATTTAAATGAGTATATGATGATATTTAACATTTTTAAGACTAGTATATATATAAAAAAATTTAATGATTAAAAAATTTAAATATATGAGCATTACTTTAAGTTAATATAAATATATGGTTTAAATGATTTTAATATTAATTACATTATGTGAGTTAACTATGTTAAATAATATTTACAAACTTTATGAAATTAATTTAGTTAATATGAGTATATCACTACAAAAAAAAAAAAAAAAAAATGTTTGGCGACCATGGAAAGAGGTCTCTAAGTGATCACTAACCTGATTATCAATCGCTTTCGATGTTAGCTAAAATCTTGGTCACAAAGAAATCAATGACCACATTTTATGTGATCTCTAAAATAGAGACCACATTATGTGGTCGCTAAATAACATTCCTGTAATCGCTAAATACTGATCATAGGAGACCATATAAACTATTTAGAGACAACATAATATGGTCGCTATTTAAAGACTATATTATGTGGTCTCTATTTTGTAATCTGTAAATATATTATGTGTTCTCTATCTTGTAGTTTGTAAATTATCTTTTTATTTTGAAAATTTTTCTAATTTGTATTTTAAAATTACTTATATAATATTTTTTAAAATATTAATATTGTATTTATATTTAACAATATATTTATATTATTAATTTTTTATTTTAAAATTAGAATTAATAAATAATCAAAACTATTTTATTAGAAAAAAAAATAATATACAATTAGATCCAAATCAAATTATTTCTAAATCAAATATACATCATATCCTAAACAATAAAAAAAAAAATGAAAACACATTGCCTTGATATATTCATCATCATCCTTTTCCAGCCTTTTTAATATGTTCATATAACCTGCAAAAATATTAAAAAAAGATACAACAATCGAAATTTTGAAAGATCATACACATCACAAAATATATGATAGTAGATTTTCTCTCTGTTTTTTTTTTTTAAATCAAAGTGTCGTACAATTCTATTCCTTATCATATGAGAACCAATAAATACTTTAATATTTATCTTGAGTTCTTTCTTTAATAAAAATTGAGATAAAAGAGCAAAATTTTAAATCTTTTTAAGGTGTTATGATATTAGAGACCTTCAATAAAAATACATTATGAGATGTAAAATAATATAATTTAGAGTGTGAATCCAATGATCTCTCCAATAAAGTTTACTAAAAAGAAAATTTTACTTAAATTCAGGTAAAGGAATATTTCTATACAAGTTAATAACTGATTCAAACAAAAAATTATTACATTTCCTCGATAAAAATTAGTGAACCAAATATTAGAAAACCAGAAGTTTCTAACTTCTCTTTAGCAAATGGAGAGAGTTGAACAAAATGAGACTTTATGTCAATTAAAGATAAATGTATTATATAGAAGATGACTCGAAAGATGTTTTAAAAAATTAATTGACTGTTAGGAACTTATCATCCATATAAATACAAGCTTACTAAAAATACAAGGAAAAACAAAAGGATTCATGACCAAATTGCCAAAAATAGCCTTAACCAAATAAAATAAAACATTAGCATAGGAAACATATGACTAAAATTGTCAAAAAAAAATGCATGGGATGAGGGAAAACCAACAAAACTACATACAATAATTTTCAACAATTTTATATAATTTACTCATTTTTTTTTAATAATTAGAGGGTCTCACCTAATTATGCCACCATGGTCCATATCAACTTTTAAAGAAACTTGGTACCTTTTTATCGTTTGGAGTTATTTCTTATAAGAAAATATGCCAATTTGTCATTATAAATAGATACACTTTTGGTAATCATTTACCAAGCTAAGGTGTTTCCTTTTATACTGTCCTTCAAAGGAATTTTCAAAAAATCTTTTCCATTTCTTCTGTTATGACATTTGAAAGAAGAAAAATTTGACTATAGTAAACATAAAGACTGAGCAATATAGAGTTAATCAGTTGAAGCCTTATAACGTAGGACAAAAATTTTAAATACTGCCCTGCTAATCTAGTAGTAATCCTTTCTATAATATTTTTTAGTCCATCGAGAAGAAATTGGAGGTACTCCAAAACATGTGACCTGAAGAGACCCGTCTTTAAACTGCAATTTTGCCAAAATTTTGCTGCATAATATCAATTCTAACTCCACAAAAGAAAATCTGACCTTTGTCATTATTTATCTCCAAGCTGAATGTTGATACATGTGAGCAAGTCCAAGAATTTTTCTATCAATATAGCTGACAATGCAGGGTCCAATTTTCCTCTAACACCACAAAATACCTGAAAACAAGTAGTAACTGTGAGAAGAAAAGAAAGCAAAATATTTTATTTTGACTCTATAAAAGAATATAAATCTCATTCCAGGTTTAATTTTTTTCCCCATCAGCCTCAAATTATATTAATCTTTAGCAAGCAAAGCATACCCATGAAGTTCATATGAAAAGGTTGGCCAAATTGTTTGAGGGAAAAAGTTAGTGTAACAGTACGAGATGTAGGAAAGCAGGGCTTACATTGAAAACTTTCCTATAATCAGCACTGTCTTTATTATGGACAGTGAATTGCCAATCAGGGACAAATGAACTACAAAGAAGTAAATTACGAGTATACACACACCAACCAGCCTGCAAATTTCAATGGAAGAATACTCAAAATTGGTCAAAAAATTATAATGAATTCGTTGTTACTTATGGAACTGCGAGCTTACCAATGCCAGCAATATAATATAGCGTGAACATAGAGAATCGACCAGGTGGCAGATTCCTAGGTTTTGAAGCTTTTATCAAGTTTTCCACTAGTGCCATTATTAGATAAGCAAAAGCAATTTTACTGAAAGATTAAATCAAATTACTGGATAAAAAATTTTTCCCTTCAAAATAAATAAACATAAGCACATCAGCAACTGGAGAATGCTACGCCATCTTATTTCCTTCGAAAGCACTCTTCAGTTTCCCACACGCTAAACTCAAAATCTAACAAGAATAAATTCATAGAGATTCAATGCATTTGTTTCTTTTGAAAGCAACTATTTTATATAAAACTTCCAAGTTTAGAATCATATGAGATCAACCTATCAAAACCACTTTTGGCACAGTTGGTATCGGAGAACAACCCTCATTAAGGGTGTTAGGAGTTAAAAGCAAATGTCACTAAAAGTAACTAATCTTTTTTCATTTGTATCAAAAAATTAAATTGATGACCAAATCAAAATTAATCATACTTAATGAAGAAAATCACTAATCAAATACTGTTATTTTTGTTTTGAACACCTCTACTGCCAATAAATGTTGCTCCATTCTCTCATTATCTTCAAAATCTCCCAGCTGTTTTTCAAAGTGGTCTTACAAATTAACTTTGTCCAAAAGCATGCCTAAAATTTTTTCGAGAATGATTGTCTGATCTAAGGTGGCTAGCCTTCTATACAATTTTTCGCATTATTCTGCATGGGATAATAAATTTTTAAGAAAAACAAGTAAAAAAATATTATAACATGAAAATCATTTAATGTATAAACCAAACCAAAAATACTATGGATAAGCTAAAAAATCTATCAAATTCTAAGAAAAATAGAGACTGCATATTTGTAAGGTCAATGTTTGTCCCTATGTATATTATCTTGAGTGGTAACGTTCATTAATAATTAAATCTAGGATGGTTACTATGAGACCTTGAATTTTACTCGTTGGATGAATCACAAAATGAGAATGGTAAGTGGAAGGATGATACTTGCTAAAAAAGCTCTCAATAGTTTCACTAAACCTTCCTTGACATAAGGAAGGGATACCCCAGACTAGTATGGAAAACTGATGTCGCTCAGGCTTGGAAGAATAGAAGCAATTGATTCTTTTTTATGAAATGTAGAGATACTCTTGCATATAACCACCAAGTTAAATTGCTGCACAATTTTTTCTCTATGAACCACGAAGGCAATGTGAAGAAAATATAATATTACTTACACAATAAAGAAGATAGTAGACAACTTCAGTAAAAATACATGCATTAGAAACTTGTATTTGGAAAAAAAAAAATTTAACCTAGTTTTATAGATTGAAGTCATGATGTTATGCATGCTATATTCTGGAAACCAGCTTACTTTAACTTGTTGGTTGTCATTGTATGTTGGACTGAATGGTGATGAGGCAACCCAAGAGGAGGGTGAATTGGGTTGAAATCAAAAACAAAAACACAACCACAGACAACTAAAGCGGAAACAATAAACACATAAATCAACACAAGGATTTACAGTGGTTTGGCAACTTGCCTTCTTCACTCCCTAAACTTTCACTTATGCCTTTCTATTTCTTTTTCAAGGCTCAAGAAAAACCTTCTCTCTCTTAGGCTAAGAAAGAATCTTCCCTTTTACAGGCTCGAGGATAATCTATCCTTTTACAGGCCCAAGAATCTACCCCTTGGTATTTTTCTAAGCACAATACCAACCTTTACAATCACTAGCAACAAAAGATCCAAGTAGTGCTTATGCCTCTCAAATAGCTAAGAAACACTATTAGAGCTCAAGAAAACCCTTTCTCAAAAAGAGTAACAAAAACAATCTCCCTCTACCCAAATACAAAACAACACCATAAAAGATTTGCATAAAGAGTTACAAAAATTTACAAAGATATTCACACTTTTTCACAATGGTTTTTAACATTTTCTCTAACCTTTCTAGACTTCAAAAATGCTCCTTATATAACCAAGTTTCAAAACTAGTCGTTAGAACAGTTGATGTTATGGTTGATAACTTTTCTACAAAATTAACCGTTAGACCTGACAATACCTGTCATTCTTCATCAACCCCTATTGAACTTGTAATGGTTACTTTCAATGCTTATTGAATGTCTTTCAATGCTGTTAGCTTTGACTACAACACCTATTGGAGCAACAACAATGCCTATTGTTTCTAGAAAGTTTGAACTTTTTGCTTTGTTTTTCAAACTTTGCACAGTTGTTTTCCACGCCCATTGAACAATTCATAATGCTCGTTAGAAACTCTTTCAATGCTTGTTGAGAAGGGCCAACATCCGTTTCGAGTTTCAGAAGCTTTAGCGTAGGCTTGGATACTTTTTCCATGCCTGTTGCGAATCTGTAATGTTTGTTGCTAGGCCAGATCAACGCCAGTTGCGAAATTTCAACGTTCGTGGTGAGGTCCAGCACAGCTTAACCTGGAGTGCTTTTCTAATGCCTATTAAAAAAAGACAACACCTGTTGTGAGGTCTAAAAGACTTTAGCAAATTGCATCATCAAATCAACGTCCATTGTTCATCCTTTAATGCCCGTTGAATGGTCCAATGCCTGTTGAACTTGCACAATGCCCATTGAACTTGTTTTGGGCCTTTAATGTTTGTCAAATCTTAGGATCACATGTTCTCAAAACATTCTTCCCCTATCATTTACAATAATCTCACATTTTAACATTC
>CATIWR010095996.1:0-18008 GCA_949677035.1 Omphalea diandra | reverse complement strand
TATATATATATATATAATTTATTTTTCATTTGGATGTGTTTGTCAGAGTTTAGAAAATTACTTTCCATTTTCAAAACAAGAAGTCATTTTTCAAAAAAAAAAAAAAAAAGACTTTCAATTTTCAAAACAAGAAATTATTTATTTTTTTTAAAAAAAAGACTTATTTTTTTCATTCTCAAGAAAATATTTTCTATTAACGAATTTTTCTAGATGCACAAATAGAGCAAAATACAAAAATATTTTCTTAAAAATTATTTTTCACAAAATAAATAGAGGGTAAGTGTGCTCATATAATCCCCAATCTTAATACAAACATTAATGCGAAACTTATATAAGTTAGTTCACCACTGATAGCACCACATATACTATCATATGATTACATTCAATAACATATAACTAATATATACAATTTCAAATAAAATTATAATCCTAACTATGCAAATATAAATATACTTGTAATTTGTAATGAACTAATATATTTCATTTATAATTTGTAACTTAATATTTTATGTTATAATTTTATTCCGTAAATTATTAACCATAAAAGACCTCATTATAATACCTCTGTAATATTTTAAACCTCAACCCAAAATAACTCAGAGAAATTAGAAATAATCAAAGGTAATTTTCAATAAAATATCTAAATTTAATCTCATAACATTTTTTACTCACATATTTAATATTATAAGTTGTTCCAATTATTAGTCCATGCCAAACATTATATAAAATTCTATCAAGATAAATATTTTAAACATTTCAAAATTTTGTAAAAATTGTACATCACTCTAAATATATTTCAAATACTTTATATAAAATTTAAGATCCAAATAAAATTATTTATTATTTTTAATTATAACCTCAAACTTGTTATCCTACTTGACAACCTTTACAATATAATTAATATATTACTTTTAAACTAATATATATACTAACATGTTAAAGATATTCAATAAAAAATTTGAGATCAACTTGACACTATTTATTATTTTAAATTACATTCTCAAGTAAATTGTCCTACTTAGTTGATTCTACAATGCAATAAATTAAAATAGCTTTAAAGTGACATATTAAGTATTATAAAAATTCTAAAAATTTTATATATAATACTAGAAAGATTCCCAATACTTTATATAAAATTTGAGACTAAAATATTACTATTTACTATTTTAAAATGATTATTTTCTACAATTGCACTACACATATATAATATTAAATAGCTTGTGAAAATAGCTTTATAAGTACTATTTCACTGTTAGATTAATCTAAAATTTAAAATTATAGAATTGGATAGTTAGATTATTAACATATGAAAATTTCAATAGTGAATAACTTCTACAGCTCTAGATATAAAATTTTTAATTTTCTTATAGAAAATCTATTATCCTAAAAAAATTTATTATTAAATATATTATATAAACTATTCAATTATTTATGATTGCTCCTATAAGTTATCAAATTACTATTTTATATTAAAATTACATATTCAAAATTAATATTTATATTTCAATTGAACTCCAACAAAAAATCTCCAATTTAAATTTGAATAAAAACTTAATTAAAATTCAAAAATACTCATAATTAGACTAATTGATTTACTTAATTTTAGTTAAAAATTAAAACTAAAATAATATAAAGTAATATATAATAAATTTGAATATAAATTAAATTGACTTACTCCAAAAAAAAATAATCTCAATGACTTAATGAAAGAACAAAAAAATCATCACTAAATAAGTCATAATATATATATACACACACACACACACTTTTCTTACCTATCCCTCTGCTCTCTTCCCTTCTTTTTTGTTTTTTTTATTGGGTAGCACAATCTCCCTTCTACAAAATCTGCACACTATGTGTGTGTTGGGGGAGGGGTTAAAATAGTTAAATTGCTTTTTAATCATTACAGTTTTAATTTAACTTTCAAACTAAATAATATTTTGGCCCATAACGTTATTAATCATAAACTTATAAATTTAATAATAAATTACAATGATTATTTTTAGTAAATAATTTAATTAGTTAATTAATTAATTAATATTAATTACTCAATGAAAATTGCTCTATATTGAAAAATTATTTAAATATCCTCAAACTAAATATCATTATTATACTCAAAATGATCATAATCATTTCTAGATGACATATATATTATCTAAAACCTCGAATTATACTTCTAACTTGAATGTAGGCTAGAAAAAATTTGGAAATTACCCGTAATTTCTAAATCACCAAAATTATTCTTATAAAAAATATGGGGTGTTACATATATGATAACTGTCCCCCAAGTTTACAAGAGCCAAACCCTCTAAATCTATAAACTAATGTAGGAACTCTAGTATCCTTGAATAGGAAACCCATCTTGTTTGATTACATTTTCTTTTAAAGGAGTACAAATAGATCTTGTAACTTGATCCTTATATTTGTGTATGGCCTAGTACTCACCATATAATGCGAACTCCTTTGATGTATATATTTGCCTCATTCCCTTATACATGTAAAACAAATTCTTCTACGTCAACATTTGTTTATATTCTAGCTCTCTCTTAAATATAAATTATGTAGTGCTTTTCTAGAATTACCACCTTACCAAGTCTGAAGGACCAGACAAATTCATTATCCCATATTGATAGGTTGGAAGGATATATGTCGATATGTGAATAATGTGAGTACCTCATGCATACATGCATAAATTTATCTTTCCATCCACCATTCCAATAACATTTATTTTGCAACCATCATAGCTCCAACTAGATCTTGTTACAAGAAAAAGGGAAAAGATTAGCCAAAAATAGTAAGACACCTAGTCCAGTCTAAAACACATAATTATTAGCTGCCATGGCACAGACTAACCAAGCAGCTTACTTAGAATTGATGGAAAAAATGATGGCAAAGTTTATATGCATAATGAAAGACCTTGTTTTAGAAGAGGTTCAAAGATGTTTGAATAAGATTCTAATAAATGAAAGTAAGGCCTCTTCTACTAGAATAGACTAGGGGAAAGACCTAATAGATGCTCTGCCTCTAGTAATCATAGATGATGACCTATTTGGATGAAGGATTACCAAAAATAAAAAGTTGCTAAGAAAGCAATTATTATATTACTAGTACTAGAGAAGACCATAGGGGATGACAAGGACAACACCATGATAGATGATTTTACTATGCAACTTGAGAGGATTTAGAAGACCTTAGATAACAAGGGATAGAGTAGGGGGCAAACTTCAAAGAACTTTTAGTCCAAAAAACAAGAGAAACATCCTGCAAATTTTTGAATGCTCAAGATCCCCAAATTCATAAGAATGTAGGATCCTAAAAATAATATTGGATCATATATGCTTACTATAAAGGCATCTTGAGTCTTACTTGAAACCATGTTAGATTTTTTTAAGTTGTCATTAGAGGAATCTTTAAAAACTTGATACTTCATACATTCCAAGACAACAAAAGAGATTAGAAGGAGTTGCCAAGGGCATTTCAAGAAGATTATACCTATAACTCAAAGTTAGAGTCACTCTATAGGACTTGAAGGCTTTGAAACAGAAAAGTGGGGAAGCGTTTGGTGACTATCTTAGAAGATGACCATAGAGGTAAGGACAAGGCTAATAGAAAAATAAAAGGTTAAGATGATCATCAAGAGAGCATTATAAGAATTAGCTTACACATTTGAATTATGCTAGCAAAGAATTTAGAGGATCTAAGAGATGTAGGGATATAAGAAAAAGAGTTAGATTCAGAATACAAAAGATAATACTTGGGGTGATGGAACTACCGACCATAGGGATAATTTGATGCATTATAGCTATTAATATGAACGTAGTATGCTTGCCAAGGCAATCTATAATCTTGGACATTACACTTTTGAAGTCTTCTAATTAACTTTAGAAAAAAAGGGACTTTTGTGACCATTACCACTAAGACCTCCGCTAAATCTTTCAACCCTTTCTTTCTTCCCCTATGACATTTTAAATGCCAACTATAGTTGTCTAAAACACATCTAAGACATGTTATTCAAATGCACATTAAGCACATGTTAGACAAACATTAAGCAAACAAGGATAACAACATTAAGACAATGTAACTATGCACTGAGCCTTACATCAACGTAATACAATTATAAAGTAAACCATATAAAAGACCTTATTACTAGTTCTTATTGATAATATTATTTTCTTTTGAATAAAAGAAAATTCAATTCGTACAAGCAATCTCTATAACCTCTATAATTACAACATTACATAATTTGTCCATTTTCCCAAAAAAGATGCTCAAACTTTTAGTTCAAACACAAAATTAAGTAATAAAAAATGGTAGCTCAGTAATGTGAGAGTTAATAGACTAAACTAAAGACTCTATGTTTCTATTTTCCTCTCTTCCTCTTTCTTTCTCTCTCTCTCTCTCTCTCTCATGTTCAGTAGCTTATAATTAGGTTGAACAAAGTCAAACTAACCAAACCAATCAAATTAACACTATTTTGATAAATTTTGTTTGGCTTTCTATTATAAATTAAACTAGTTTGATTATAATGTTAAAAATTCATTGGTTCAATTTGTATTAAAAGAAACCAAAAATTGAAAAACTAATATTCTAATGAATATAATATTTTTTTAATTTATATACAATATGAGGGATGTTTAAGTAAAAAAAACTTGTGTGTAAAACCCTTGCAAGTGCACAAACCGCTTTAAGTAATATAATGATAAGTAGAGATCATTCCCACAAGGATTGTTTTAGACAAGTACCAATAAAGTCTTAATTTTTCTATTATCTAGCAATCAAAATAATAAGAGAATAATAAATAAAAACTAAATTTGCAAAAATAATTAAACAAAACTGAAATCAAAGTAAAAGAAACTCTATATGATAGTGATTTTTAGGGAATTTGGTACACCACAATACCATCCATAAATATATCAAAAGATTTGTTTCAATTGAGATTGAGTTTTGCTTGAAGATGGATTTTCCTAATTTACCCAATATTCTCTCTCGAGCAAAATTAATTTTATAATTACTGAAATTATGCATACTTTTCTGGTCACAAAATTCAATAATAACACATTAAGTATCATGAATAATCCTTGAATATCTCTATAAGTCGAGCGTACTCTCGTGGTCTCAATCTCCTAGTGTAATATATTAGAACTAACCCTAGACTTCCACTCTTGCTCCATCATCTAGAATCTCAAAACATTGCACATATGTGGCCATTCATACATATAAGATCAATTAAGCTTAAACATATTAAATCAAGATACCTAACACAATTGAAGCAATATCACTTCATAGATTTATGAAATAAATATTAGGCTTTCACTCTAATTCCTAGAATTGAAGAATTCATTCATCCTAAAAGAAGGAAAAGAAACAAAGAAGATAGAATCCATTGAATTGAGTAGAAGAATTTTTAAGAGAAAAGTCTTACTAAACCAAAACAATGAAAACCCTAAGAGAAAATATATTTTTCAATCTTCATAAAATCTTTTTTTATTTAGTGTAGATCTTGGATCCACTTTTCTCTCCTAAAATCTACTTTTTTTTTCCTGGGAATCTCTATCCAAGTAGTTCAAATCTCCTTTAAAAGCAGTCTGCAAATTGTGTTTTAAAAATTGTATTTGATGTTTTGGATGGCCTGACACATGGGTCATATAATAGTCCACGCACTTAACTTACGTGATTATGCTTTGCTAAGTGGTCAACTCTGCATCTTTGCATGGTCCAATGCATGAGCCATGCAATAGTCCATGCAACACTGCTGAAAACTGCAATTTAGCTCATTTTTTAAGAATTTCTTGTGCAAATATAAAAAGGACATAAAATTAATTTATTCCAAAATAAAAACATTATAAAACAAGTAAAACTCTAAGTTTGTAAGACGTCAGATCCAGTTTTTGAAACACAATTTGCAGACAGCTTTTAGAGGACTGTGGAGCTCACTGCAACATTGCGCTACTTGCCAAAGGAGCAACAATCTTTTACTAGTACTCCCCTGCAGGTCCTAGATGGTTAGAGCACTTATGGGGAGACTTCCTTTGTCAGAGGTGACTATTCAAGCGTTCCTTCGACACACACCTGATGTGGGGATCGTTTTATAGTGCAACAGCCCGGGCATCATTGCACAGGCTGCTCAGAGGTTTGCTGCTCTTGCTTTTGCATTTGGCATTGTGCTATCCAGGGTCACAAATAGGCCAAACTTATTGCGTGTAAAACCTTTGCAAGTGCACAAATCACTTTAAGTAATACAATGATAAGTAAAGATCACTCCCATCATAATAGTTTCATAAGAATAAAAAAAACTAATTTTTCCTATTATCTAGTAATCGAATAATGAAAGGATAATAAATAAAAACTAAAATTAAAAAAATAATTAAACAAAAATAAAATTAACTAAAAAGAAACTCTATATGATAATGATTTCTAGAAAATTTGAGTACACCACAATACCATTCCATAAATATATTTAGAGAATTCTTTCAATTGAGATTGAGTTGTGCTTGAACATGAATTTTTCTAATTTACCCAATAATCTCTCTTGAGCAAAATTAAGTATATTATTACTGAAATTATGCCTACTCTCGTGGTCATAAAATTCAATAATAACACATTAAACTTCATGAATAATCCTTGAATATCTCAATAAGTCGAGCTATTTTAGTGGTCTCAATCTCCTAGTTTAATATTTTAGGATAACCCTAAACTCTCATTCTCATTCCATCATCTAAAATTTCAAACATTGCACATATACAATTGTTCATACATAGAAGATGAATTAAGCTTAAACATATTAAATCAAGACACCCAACACAATTGAAACAAAATCACTTCATAAATTCATGAAATAAATATTGGGTTTTCACTTAAATCCCTCGAATTAAAGAATTAGTTCATCCTAAAATAAAAAATAAATAAAGAAAAAAATCCATTGAATTGAGTGTTAGAATTTTTAAGAGAAAAGTCATGCTAAACAAAAACAATGAAAACCCTAAGAGATTATTTATTCTTCAATCCTTACAAAATCTTCTTTTTTTTTTTTGGTGTAGATCTTGGATCTACTTTTCTTTCCTAAAAATCAGTTTTTTTTTTCTGCCCAACAATTTTTATCCAAATACATATGTGACCATTCATACATACAAGATTAATTCAGCTCATATTTATTAAATCAAGACACCCAACATAATTGAAAGAAAATCACTTCGTAAATTCGTGAAATAAATATTGGGCTTTCATATTAATTCCTAAATTTGAAGAATTAGTTCATCCTAAAAAAAAAAAAACAAAGAAGAAAGAATCTATTGAATTGAGAAGAAGAATTTTCAATAGAATAGTCTAACTAGATAAAAACAATGAAAACCCTAAGAGAATATCCATTCTTTAATCTTCACAAAATCTTCTTTTTATTTGTTATAGATCTTAGATTTACTTTTCTCTTTGAATAAATTGTGCTTTTTTTCGCCCAAGAATCTCTATCCAAATAGGTTAAAAATCTTCTAAAAGCCGCCTGCAAATTGCATTTCAAAATTGGATCTGACACCTTGCATGACTCAATGCATGAGCCATGCAACAACCCACACACTTAACTTCTTACATAATTCTGCTTTGTTGATTGGTCAACTCTGCATCTCTACAAAGTCCAATGCATAGGCCACACAATAACCTATGCAACACTGGTAAAAACTGTAATTTAGCTCATTTTTGAAGAATGTCCTACATGAACATAAAAGAGATAGAAAATTAACTTATTCAAGACTAAAAACACCATAAAAACTAGAAAATTTCTAATTCTTACCCTAAAAATATACGCCAAAAGAATCCTTATTAGTAAGTTACCACAGATTTTTTTATAATTTAATTGTACCCTTAGGACTTTTTTATCTTTCACTTAATAATAAAGAAACCCTACATCTATTATAATCTAACATAACCTTATTACTAGTCATTTCTCCATTTCTCATATTCTCCTTCTCTTCTTCTTCTTCTTCAAACTCTTTTTTTTTTAGAAAAAAAAATCAACAACATCTTCTTATATATCTATGTCATCTCTTACCTCTCTCTATTAAAACTTATTTAATTCTTCCACTTTCTTTCTTTGCAAAATATTCTGGCCTCTTCACTATAAAAAGATTAATATAGATCTTAATAAGACCACTAAAAAATTACTTAATCAAGGTCACTTCTTTTTTTTTTTATGGTTTCATTTATATTTATTTATTTATATATTTTTTTAATTTTTTGGATGATAGATAATGGGTGGTTTTGTGCGTTCATTTATTAGTTTTGAAATAAGAAGGTTAACGAGGTGTATTTGAGTGATTTATACTTTGTAGAGTTGAAAAGGATAAAGAACTACTATGAGGTTTATAAAGAGAGGATACCATCTGTGTTTGAAGTCATATTGAAAATTAGACCGTTTGAGAACATTTTTTTTTGGAATAGAGATATTCAGTTTAAAATTGAATTTTTTTTTTTTTTTAGTTTTACTTGGTTAGACATAATAATTAGTTCATTATAATATTATATATAATTTGATTTATTTGGTCTAAGTTATTTGATTTAATTTTAACCAAATCAATCAAATGCTTAATCCTACTTCTAACAGTGTCTTTTAGTCGAACCCCATAAAATGTTGAAACTATCGATGGGGGTTTTTAATGATCTAAAATGGTTTTCATTTTTACTAACCAGTATCAGGTGTTTCTTTGTTTTAGTTGTTATAGAGCAAGAAATAGTTTAGTTTGTTTGTCTAGGGTTTCACTTTTTTGTTATTCCCTTTCTTGGTTTGTTTTGGTCCTTAATGTTCATGTTATTCTCAGTTTTTTGAAAGGTTTTGGATAGGTGGCTTTGATTGTTGTTGTTAAACCATCTGATGACTTAGGATATTTAATTAGCATGAAAAAGAAAACTTCTTTAATTAGTTTGAATATGGTCACCCTCTTTGTAGCACAAATCCATTAATAGATATTTATATTTGTTTAATCTCCCGTTTTTCATGTTATAATTACCTCTAATAAACTTAGCTTTATTTGTTTAATGTTGGGTGTTTGTAGCCACTACCATCATTTGAGGCATTTGATCGTAATTGAATTATATAAACCCATTTTTATGATGCTTTTTTTTTTTTTTTCATTTTTGGCTTCATCATACTATTTGTTTGTGAAAGCTAAAAATTTCCTTTAAGTTTAAAATCATTTATTAGATCTATCTCAGTTTAGAGTTATGATATTTTCAAAGGGATAGAGTATTCCACCACAGAACCCTCTACAAACATATCATAAATGGTCTGCAAATTTGCTAGACCATGCAAATTGAGATCCATTAGTGTCTTTACCAATGGAAACCCAAATCACCACTCCCTCAATGAAAATAATGTCTCATAAGTGGGTGGAGATAGTAGTGATGCCACTAAGGAATAGAATGTGATGATGTGAAAGTCCATCCATAACCTATTGTAGTTTCAAACAAAGGCAATACTAATAGTGGATACTATATTCTTTAGTTATTTGAATTAGTATATGTGATGGTTTTAACACAAAGAAGAGAGATTAAAACTAAAGGAAAACTCAAAATGTTATCATTGATAAAATCCTTTTATAGGCAAGTTACAAAAATAGTAGGTATAAGAAGTCAAAAAAAAAAAAAAACTGCTTTTAATTGCTACTATGACTTTATTCCTTAATTTAAACTTACCTTAAGCATTACCATATATTACATTACTTTTAAATCTATCCATACCAGATATGACATCAAAATATCAAGCAAAAATAGCTATCAGGTATAACATTTATGTCACACATTTCTTCACTCCTCTTTGACATGCATATTACTTTTTTCAGTTGTATAAAAGTTAAACTTGGCAAAGCTTTTGTAAGAATATTGGCTTTCTATTATTCTAAGTTATAATGGACCAAAATGACTTCTTTTTCCTTTTTAGCTTCTCTAATGAAATTTTCAAGTTCGAGCGCTTACCACTACTCTAAAAACTATAACTATTAGCAAAGGTGCAACTTTATTTCCTTATACTTACATAGCAGTTAGGGCCACATTTTAAATGCATGTAGGTGATAGGATGTTGGACTTAGGCCTCTAGGCCTCCGCTTAACAATCCCCCTAGCACCTGCCAGCCGCTTGCTATAGTAGCAAGACTTTCGGGGGATTCAAACTCGTGACTTGCTTTTGTACCAATAATCAGGATAAAACGCTTACTACTAAGCCAAAATCCATAAATGTTAATGAAGGCATAATTTTATTTCCTTACAGTTGTGTAGCAACTAACACCATGTTTCGAGTGCACGCCAGCAGTAGGATGTTGGACTTAGCCCTTCAGGCCTCCACCCAACAAAAATGATGTTTAATTCTTACATGTTTGGTCTTACCATAGAATGCTGAATTTTTTGTAATAGCCATAACTAATTGATTATCATAAAAGATCTTAGTTGCATTAACTTGTTCTTGCTCTAAATCTTTCATCAACTCTCTAAACCAAATGGCTTGGTTTATAGTGGCAGTAATATAGATATACTCCACTTTAGTAGTTGATTATGCAACTATATTTTATTTCTTTGAACACTAATTAAAAACTCCTAAACCTAATGAAAATGGAAATCTAAAATTTCTTTTCATTTCATTGCAAGAACTAGCCCAATCATTTTAGCAAACCAATCAATTTCATCTCCAGAACACTTCTATAGTAGATTCCATGTTCAACAAAACAATTTAACATATCTTAGCACTCTTTTAGCAACTTTAAAGTGTAATTCACTTAGAGAATGCATGAATCTAAAGAGAAGACTTACAACATACATAATATCAGTTCTTGTAGCTGACAAATATAAGAGACATCTAATGAGATTTTTATAAACTCCATTTTGAATTTTTTAAGTACTATCATCTTTACCTAGTTTTTCATTTTGAGCCAAGAGAGTATTACTTGATTTGGAATTCTCCATCCCAAACTCTTGTAAAATCTCTTTAGTATACTTCCTTTGATAAATAAAAATTCCTTATTGAGTTTGTGAAATCTCAATACTAAAGAAATAAGATAGTAATCCAATATCAGTCATCTCAAAAGCTTTTACCATTTTTGTTTTGAACTTATCATTATAATATGGTTGCTTTTATTATAAGTAGATTGTCAACATAATTAAATCAGCTTCTACATTTGAACATAAAGATTTAGCTCACTCTTGCTTCTGCTGAACCCCATATTGATAAAGTATTGATCAATTTTTGCTATACCAGGCCCTTGGACCTTGTTTCAGGCCATATAAGGCCTTTTTAAATAAACATACTTTATCCTTCATGCCTTTAACTTCAAAACCTTTTAGTTGCTCAATATATATCTCCTCTTTAGGCTAGCCATTAAGAAAGGCTAACTTGACATCAAGTTGAAAGAGCTTTCAACCTTTTTGAGCAACAAGAGAAATGAGAAGCCTTATGGTGTCCATTCTCATAAAAGGTGCAAATGTATCTAAGAAGTCAATTCTATATTGCTACAAAAAGCCCTTAATAATCAGCCTTGCTGATGCAAATATCTAAGGCAAACCCAAAGATCCACTTTAAGTTTAAGACCCAATTATAAGAGGAAGACTAAAAAAGTTCAAGGATGCAATTGGAGATTTTATGCAAAAGGGAATTACACTTGGATTGGACCAAAAAGAGCAAAGGATGCATGGAGCCCAAATAAAGGAAGAATAGAGCTTGGGCTATTCAAATGGTACACTTAGCTTGATCCAATGGAACCTAACATATGGAGATGCCTAATACCCATTAGCATTCGACTAAGGCATGTAATTAGAGCTCACAATGTATGGATAGGAAGACAAAGCCCATAAGTCAAAGATACTTACAAGATTTGCTTAGTTGGCATTGTCTTCCTATTCTGTTTAGGATTTCTCTTCATTGGTCAAATATCTTAGTCAATATTCTTAGGATCTTTTGTTAGTTATTTCATTATTGTAAGAAACTTAAATTAAGCTATTTAATCTTAGGAAACTACTTCAATTCAATTTACTTAGCCAATAGGAAGTCATCTTTTATATTTTCCTTATTACATTAGGATTATTATTAGGTGGCCAACCCTAATTATGGCTGAATTTCCCATAGGTTTTTAGGGTTTTTTATTAAACATTATAAGGCTATAAATAGCGTCATATTCGACCAATATAGACATTCATTGAATAATGATTTTCTTTAAGCAATTTTGCTTGTGATAGTCTTTCTCTTTGTTGTCCCTAGGCACCAAGAAGGGGAGGTTGAATTGGTGTATAAAATTTCAAACAACAAAGAAAAAGGAAGAATAAATAATAGAATGAAGACAACTGATTTATAGTGGTTCGGGTAAAATTGACCCTACGTCCACTCCCAATTAACCAATTGGGTATTTTACTATCTCAAGGTGTTTCCAAGCTTATCTCAAGGTGTTTTCAAGCTTACACCCAACTTGTACAACTTGTATTTTGATGGCTCACACACAACCTTACAACAATGTGTTTTTAGGCTAACACACAACCTCACTCAAGTGTTTCACTAGGCTCACACTTAAACCTTTCTTATAGTGTTTTAGCAGGCTAGCACTACAACCTTACAACTTTGTGTTTAATGCTCACACTTAACAATTACAATTTCATAAAGAAAATGAAGGAAATGAGTAGCAAAGATTGAGAGCTTTAATCACTTGTAATAAATTCCTTAGCAACCTATTCATGGCTGTTTGGTGGAGTATTTATACCCAAACTTCACCAAAGAGACATTGCAGATCATAGCTCATCAAATCTTTGAGACATGCTAGGCAGATTCTGCATTAAATGCTTGTCAGGATGAAATATAGTCGTTTGTGTCTAACAGCTAGTCCACGTGGCAGCTTCTGATTAGTTTACTGGAAAAAATATAGTCGTTGCCTTTCACCTACTCTCAAATGTAGCGGTCATGATTTATATTGTACAGGACGTGACTATGAACATGAATTCCTCTCCCAAAAGTGCTCATCTTCTTCATTTGGGTTCACGGCCGCTACCAATAAGTGCCCATCGCGATTTTAACCTTCAATGGTTACTTGGGACACTTGTCAAGTTGTGATGGTGAACTTGATCCTTATCTTGGAGTTTTTGAAAGTTGCGGTCGCGACTCTAGTGCGACACATACTGCGAATTCCACTATCACAATTAGGCTCCTTCTTTTGCATGGGTCGCGATCGAGACTGGCTTCGCGATTTTGTCTGCCTGATTTTCAGTATGTCTTAACTTGAGTCGCGGTTGCGAATCCTAGATTGCGATCGCGATTTACATGTTGCTTTGGAGTTTAAAAACTCCTCCCATCTCTTTTTGAGAGATTTATCTATTTCTGCAAAATCAATACTTATTTGAAATATTAGTGATGATCAATCTTCTTTGTTAAGATCAAAAGAGGTTCTAGACTTACGATTAGCCATCCTAGTCCAACAATCTCCCCCTTTTTGATTTTGACAACCTAGATTGATCCAAAGTGAAAAATAAGTGCAGAAAAGTAAAATTGAATCATAGCTTAGCAAAAATTTTTAAGTGTGAAGTTAAGTTGTGTTAAGTTGCTCCCCCTAAACTCATGCACTCCCTCAACTCATGCACTTATTCCCCCTTAAATAGTTATCTCTCCTTTAGATAATTTTTTCACTCATATCTTATCTTATCTTATTTCTCCCTCTTTGGCAATATCAAAAAGGTTAGATAAGACGAAAGATAATTAAAGGGAAATTTAAGGTAGAAATGATTAAGGAACATAAGTATGAGCAAAAAGCAAAAGCATATAAGGAGCAAACATTAATCATAAAGATAAAAGTAATTGCTTAACACAAAGATATGCAAAAAAGAACAAACTTGTATAGATATACTAAATGTGAGATCACAAGTTTGATTACAAAAAGTAAACAAAGAAAAAACAAAGTACTAAGAGAGACCTAAAAACTAAAAAACTGGAGAATCACTGTCATATCCAGACGAGTCATCCTCGTGCTCTTGGACTCCACCTTCAGCCTCATCTCCACCTTCCACACCTTCATCCCTATCTTGTGTATCGTCAAATTCCGTAAAGTCGGGGAGGTGGCAGGAAGGAATTCCAAGTTTTTCTTGAAGATCCACCATGTCGCTGTGGACGTGAGAGAGGAATAGAGATCATCTCTGCATCATCTACATAAGCTTATCAAGCTTGCTGTTGATGGTGGAGAGGGATACTTTTGCCTTTGGCTGTGTTGGAGGAGGAGCAGAAGAAAGAACCTCTTTAAGGTGGAGGCGCTTTCTCTTAGATGCGTGATAGCTCTCTATTTGTTGTGCACTATAAGCTCCAAGTAGATAGGCATAGGATTTAGGATGTATCACCTTGGCATTGATGAGGTAGGTGAGATCCAAAAAGTTCTGTGAAGACATATATTTTTTGGTGAGAAGTTTTTCCTTCTCTTCATCTAGAGCGCCTACAAAGTGGTAGATAGTGGTGACATGCGATGGGAGCAAGAATTGACTCTTTAGCTTGGTGTTCATGTGAATCAATTGATCTACTAGATACCTGCTAGTATAGATAGGCTTGTTCTTTACGAGGCAAAAGAGGAATGCAAGATCCTTCTATGAGACTTTTTCATTCCCATCTCCCCTGGCATTGATGGAGAACGTGATTATTCGATGGAGAATCCAGAAGGGCAAGATCTTGATATGCTTTGCCAAAGAAGACCTTGAGTCATGTTTAGTCTCTATAGAAATCTCAATCTAAAACTCTGAAAAAATTACATCGAGAGCAGCAATGACAAAAGGAATGTGCTCACCGATTTGAAGAGTAAAGAGGCTGGACAACTGCTTAAAGGTGATGTAGTAAGGATCACCGAAGGCGCGGAATGTCATGCTATATTATCCCACTGGAGACTTCATTTTACAGCTTATTTGAACCGTACACATAAATTCCTGAACTATCTCCTCGTATCCGGGTTTCGCTTGAAAGATAAAGTCGTTCTAGCCAAGGTTGGACAGGAATGCTCAGATTTCATTGGTGAGTCCGACAGACTCTAGCAGAAACGAAGATAGAATCTTATTATGGAGGATGGTTTTGGAGAGATTGGCTTTGTACCTCTCCTTTTCTTCGCGAGTGACTACCTTTATGTTGAGGAGAGAATGAGGAGCAGAGGGTTGTGTTATTCCCTTACCCTTATCTGCTCTGGATGCTTTCTTTGGTGCCATGAAGAATGCTTGAGAAAATGAGAGAAGATTTTGAGAGATTAGAAGATTTGGAGGTTTGTAAATTGAAGTTGTGATGAAAACATTATTTAAGGGGGTGTTTATAGGTTTAAAAGTAGTATCCAATGGCTAAAAATGACTAGAAATGGATTGAATGAAAGGTTGGAAATGGTTGGCAATCAAATCTCATAAATGTAAGTCAGTTACTCTAATTCGCGTCTGTGATTTCCTCAGTTACGATCGCGAATTCCAAAAAATGTGAGTAACGAACAAATTTTCCTCTACAATGCGCACTGTAATGGTCAGAATTTTGAAAATATGATAAAATTCACGGTGGAGAGTGATTTTCAAGATTGCGAATTGACATTTGACAGCCGGGTAAAGTAGACTTGTAATTCGCGCCTGTGAAGAGGGAATAACGATCGTGAATTATGAGTCATCAGGGATAAGAATGAAAATTTTAAAAAAACATGTGATCCCGTAGAAAAAAAATAATAAAACCTTCCATATCAATCATCAATCAAACACATCACACAAGATCAAACAAGAATTTTCACTTAAGGGAGCTTCCATCAAACGTTCCCAATTCTCTCTTAATGAAGTTCATCCTCTCTTCATTTAGGGGTTTAGTGAAAATATCTGCAAGTTGATGATTAGTGTCAATGAATTCTAACACAACATCACATTTTTGCACATGATCTTTAAGAAAGTGATGCCTAATATCTATGTGCTTGCTTCTAGAATGTTGGATGGGATTCTTTGAAAGATTAATAGCATTAGTATTGTCACATTTGATAGGAATGTGATCAATTACTTTACCAAAGTCCTTTAATTGTTATTTCATCCAAAGAACTAGGGTGCAACAACAACCCGTCGCTACATACTCGGCTTCCGCGGTGGACAAGGCAACCAATACTTATTTTTTACTAAACCAAGAGACTAGACATTCTCCTATGAATTGGCAAGTCTCAGAAGTGCTTTTTTCTATCTAAAAGACTACCTGTGTAATCCGCATCCGAATACCCTACTAGGCTAAAGGAAAAGTTCCTAGGATACCAAAGTCCTAAGTGAATAATGCCATGCAAATATTTGAAAATTCTCTTTACAACATTCAAATGAGATTCCCTAGGTGAAGATTGAAACCTAGCACACATATAAACACTAAACATTATATCTGGCCTAGAAGTAGTAAGATAAAGTAGAGATCCGATCATATCTCGATATCTCTTTTCATCTACTACCGTACCTGATTCATCCTTGTCTATCTTGATGGTACTACTCATTGGAGTTTTTGCTACCTTGCATCCTTCCATGCCAAATTTCTTTATAATTTCCTTTGTGTATTTGGCTTGATTGATGAAGATCCCTTCCCATCATGCTCATTTCGAATTCCCTAGTCACATATAGCAAATTCTTAGCACTAAAGATAATATCATCAACATAGATTTGGACAATTAAAGCATCATGCTTATGCTTTTTCACAAATAGTGTAGTATCAACCTTTCCTTTCTCAAAATCATTTTGTAAAAGAAACAAACTAAGCCTTTCATAATAAGCTCTTGGAGCTTATTTTAAACCATATAAGGCTTTGTTTAGTTTAAAAACATGGTTAGGAAAACAATGTGATTCAAAACCAGGAGGTTGTTCAACATAAACTTCCTCCTCAATGATGCCATTTAAAAATGTACTCTTAACATCCATTTGAAAAAGTCTAAAATTCATATGACATGCAAATGCTAAGAGAATCCTAATGGCCTCTAATCTTGCTACGGGGGCAAAGGCTTCATCATAGTCTATGCCTTCCTTTTGGTTGTATCCTTTGGCAACCAATCTAGCCTTGTTTCTAGTGATGACATCTTACTCATCTAATTTGTTCCTAAACACCCACTTACTACCTATAATTGGGTGATCTTTAATCCATTTGAAAAAGTCTAAAATTCATATGACATGCAAATGCTAAGAGAATCCTAATGGCCTCTAATCTTGCTACGGGGGCAAAGGCTTCATCATAGTCTATGCCTTCCTTTTGGTTGTATCATTTGGCAACCAATCTAGCCTTATTTCTAGTGATGACATCTTACTCATCTAATTTGTTCCTAAACACCCACTTACTACCTATAATTGGGTGATCTTTAGGCCTAGGGACAAGTTCCCATACTTTGTTTCTCTCAAATTGGTTGAGTTCTTCTTGCATAGCAAGTACCCAACTTTCATCTTTAATGGCCTCATTAATTGATTTTGGCTCTAATTGAGAAACAAATGCAAGATTATTATATAAAGGATGAAGTTGAGACCTAGTACTTACACCCTTTGATGTATCACCAATGATCAAGTCTTTGGGGTGATACTTGGAGAATCTCCAATCTTTGGGTAGATCTTATATTGGTTCTTCTTCTTGTTGATGTTGTGGTTCCTCATCCATTCTTGATGATTCACCTTCTTCTTTATCATCTCTTCTTGTAGTATCTTCCAATTCCAGCTTTTCTAGTTCACC
Source organism: Omphalea diandra (assembly GCA_949677035.1). Lineage (NCBI taxonomy): Eukaryota > Viridiplantae > Streptophyta > Magnoliopsida > Malpighiales > Euphorbiaceae > Omphalea > Omphalea diandra. The sequence continues at coordinate 332 of CATIWR010095996.1, read as the reverse complement.
TATAAGATTATCAATAAAAGTACCTTTCCCAAGATCAAGTTTACTAGATTCATAAAAAATGACATTCATAGACTCTTCAACTACCTTAGAACTTTTATTCAAGACTCTATAAGCCTTGCTTGAGGTGGAATATCCTAAAAAGATTTCCTCATTAGTTTTGGAATCAAATTTTCCAAGATTATCCTTGGTGTTTAAAATATAACACTTACATCCAAATACTCTTAGGTATGCAATTTTGGGTTTTCTACCATTCCAAAGCTCATAAGAGGTTTTATTGAGAATGGGTCTTTTGAAAACTCTATTTGCAATATAACATGAGGTATTAATGGCTT
>CATIWR010095973.1:0-64683 GCA_949677035.1 Omphalea diandra | reverse complement strand
TCAATCTAGCTTTGAATCTAGAAATGAAACCTAGCTCATTTAACTTGTTCCTAAACACCCACTTACAAACTATAATTAGGTGTTCTTTAGGCCTAGGGACAAGTTTCCATACCTTATTTCTCTCAAATTGATTGAGTTCTTCTTGCATAGCGAGTACCCAACTCTCATTATCAAGAGCCTCATTAATTGACTGTGGCTCAAGTTGAGAAAAAATGCAAGATTATTATCTAAAGGATTAAGTTGAGATCTAATACTTACACCCTTAGAAGTATCACCAATGATTAAGTCCTTAGGGTGATACTTGGAGAATCTTCAATCTTTGGGTAGATCTTGTCTTGGTTCATCTTCTTATTGATGTTGTGGTTCCTCATCCATTGATGATTCACCTCCTTCTTTGTCTTTGTCATTTCTTCTTGTAGTATCTTCTAATTTCAGCTTTTCAAAATCACCTACAAGATCATCAACAAAAATACCTTTCCCAAAATCAAGTTTACTAAACTCATCAAAAACAACACTCATAGATTCTTCAACTACCATTGTACTTTTGTTAAAGACTCTATATGCTTTACTAGAGGTGAAATATCCCAAGAAGATACCTTCGTTGGTTTTAGAATCAAATTTCCCAAGATTATCCTTAGTGTTCAAAATATAGCATTTAAATCTAAATACTCTTAGGTATGAAATCTTGGGTTTTCTACCATTCCAAAGCTCATAAAAAGTTTTATTGAGAATGGTTCTTTTGAAAACTCTATTTACAATATAACATGAGGTATTAATGGCTTCAGCCTAAAAGTAATTTGGTAAGGAATACTCATTGAGCATTGTTCTAGCCATTTCTACCAATGTTTTATTTTTCCTCTCTATAACACCATTTTGTTGTGGTGTTCTAAGAGTTGAAAAATTATGAAAAACTCCATTCTCCAAATAATAATTTTTGAATGACTCATTTTGAAATTCCTTTCCATGGTCACTTCTAATAGAAGATATGAAGTAACCTTTTTCATTTTGAACATTTTTCGCAAAACTTTTGAAAGCATCAAATGAATCATTCTTATGAGTTAGAAAAGATGCCCAAGTGAACCTAGAGTAGTCATCTACAAAGACTAGTGCATAATGCTTTCCACCTAAGCTCACACTTCTAGTAGGTCCTATCAAGTCCATATGGATAAGTTGAAGTGGTCTAGATGTACTTACAACATTTTTGGCTTTATGAGAGGCATGGTGTTGCTTCCCTATTTGGCATGGACCACATGTCTTATCTTTGGCGAAATTTAGCTTGGGAAGCCCTTCCACCAATTTTCCATTGGATAGGCTTTGAAGAAGATCCATGCTTGCATATCCAAGCCTTCTATGCAACAACCAAGCTTCATTGCTTAAAGACATAAGACACTTAAAAGATTAGTTATCCAAGTTGTCTAAGTCAATTGAGTAGGTATTATCTTTCCTTTCACCCTTGAAAATAACCTCATCATCCACTAAAGTGGTGACTCAGCATTCCCTAGGATCAAAGGTGACTTTGTTACCTTTGTCACATAATTGATTTACATTTAACAAATTGTGTTATAAGCCACTAACTAAAAGAACATTATCAATTAAAGAGCATCCATTCTTACCAATGGTTCTAATGCCAATTACCTTACCTTTGGCATCGTTACCAAATGTGACATCTCCACCTTCTTTTTCTTTCATTACTGTGAATAACTTTTTATTTCCAGTCATGTGCTTGGAACATCCACTATCTACATGCCAATTGCTTGATTTGGTGGTTGCCACATTCCCCTACACAATAATAGTAAGTTACCTTTTTTTAGGTACCCAAGCATACTTGGGTCCTTGAGGGTTAGAAGATGAAGGGTCCTCTAATTTGAGGTGAGCCTTCCTAATATAGTAATGAATATTAATATGTCCAAATCTCATGTAATAACGGTATTGGAGTTTAGACTTAGGAGTCTTTCTCCTATGCACAAATTTAGTATGAGTAGGATGCCTTCGCATACCTTGGTCATGTGAATGCATGCATGAACATGTATGATGAGTAGGAGTAGAAAATTTTTTATGAGAATGACCATACTTTTTGTTGTAAATGTAAGCATGGTTAGCTTTTTGAGTCTTAGCCCCTTGAGCTTTGGGGAGTCTTCCCTTTGCCCTTAGGTTTAGGAGGCTTAGTGTGAGGAGCACTTTTCTTCTCAATTACCTCAATGCTTGATGTTTGAGGTTCTGAAGATCTAACAAATGTGGTATGAGATGATGATGAGGCTCCATTGAAGCCTAAACCATGTCTAACTAGTGGTGGTCTTTGTGACATAATCAATGCGTCCAAGGCTTCTTTTCCTTTATAGAATTTGGAGATTGAGCTTCTAAGCTCAATGACTTCTCCCTTAAGAGTGTCATGCTCCTTTCTTAATAAAGCCATTGAAGCAGATGTTGTGGAAAGTTTTTCTACTGAGTTTTTAAGTTCTTCATTAGAAGTCGTCAACTCATTTACAAGATCACTAAGAGTCTTGTATTCATCTTCTAATTTTGAACACCTTTTCTTATAAGTTTTTACTTGTGACTTGTATTTGTCACACCTCATGGTTAAAGCCTCTAGAAGTTCGTCATCTATCTCATCAAATTCGAAATTAGAATGAGAATATGAAGAAGTACTTATCTCATTTGTAAAATCTTCTTGTGCCATGAAACATATGTTGGCAACCTCTCTTTCTTCCTCTTCTTCACTTGAGTTTTCATCTCAAGTGGCTGAAAAACTCTTCCTCTTCTCATTGTCCCATCTCTTTTCTTCTTCAATTTGGGACACTCATATTTGATGTGGCCTTACTTGCCATATTCACAGCAAGTGACATCATTGGATTTCTCTTTTGGACTAGGAGCTATCTTCTTAAAGCCTTTTCTTTCCTTTATTATTTTGATCAATTCCTTTATCATCCTTGAGAGCATTGTCAGCTCCTCTTCTTCCTTGTCACTTTCTTCATCACTTGAGGCGATCTATTCCTTCTTTTCTTTTGTTGAAGCTTTAAGAGCCATGGTTTTTCTCTCTTTTTCTGGTTTATCTCTTTGGCCTCTTAGCTTCTTTATTTGTTCATCTTTTCGTAAGGCCAACTCATGAGTCAAGAGCTTGCCTATCAACACGTCGGTTGGAACCTTTCCAATCTCTGGATTGGACTCTTATATGCTGCAAACTCTAGCACTACATTTATCTAGAGGAAGAGTTTTAAGGATTTTTGTGTTTATCTCATAGATAGTGGGAGCTCTTCTAAATTTCTTCATGTTGGTGATAATGGATAAGAGCCTATTTATCATTTTTGTGATGCTCTCATTATCTTTCATCATGAAGAGTTTTCATTCGGTGACATACATCTCCAAACGACTTGATTTGACTAGAGTTGTGCCTTCATGATAGTTCTCAAGTGTCTTCCTAATGACATGTGCTGTTTGACAATGTTGCACTCTTTCAATCTCTTATCTAGAGAGTGAGCTTAGAAAAATAGCCATTGCTATCTTATTTTTTCCATTTGATCTCTGATGAGCTTCAACCCATTCTTCTCTTGGGATTAATTCTTCATTACCATCCACAACTCTGGTGGGTGACTTCCATTCCTTGATGACCACATCCCAAAGGTCCACCACATCTATGTTGAGATAGATTTCCATCATATACTTTCAATGAGTATAGTCTGTTCCATCAAAGTTAGGGTTGAGTTATGAGTGGATTCCTTTTTGTGCCATGATCTTTGTTCACCCAATGAAGGTTTGATTATGAAACGGGGCTCTAATACCACTTGTTGGCCCTAGACGCTAAGAAGGAGGCATTGAATTGGTGCATAAAAATTAAAATAAAAAAGGGAGAAGAGAAATGAGTAGAAAAGAAATACAAGATTTATAGTGGTTTAGGAATAGACGACCCTACGTCCACTCACCAATTCTTAGAAATTAGGTGTTCCACTATCATTCAAAGGTGCTTTCAAGCTTAAACCAAACTTTTACACTTATGTTTTGAAGGCTCACACAACAACCTATACTCTTGTGTTTTGAGGCTCACACAATAACTTTTACACTTGTGTTTTTATAGCTCACACAACAACCTCTCTTAGTGTTTTGAGGCTCATACTACAACTTATTACAATTGATGTTTATGTTCACACCCAATAATGACTTAAAGAATAGAAAAGATTGAGTAGCAAAATTGTAAGAGTTTGGTTACAAAGTTATCAATTCTCTTGCATTTACATATGTTTGGTGAGGTATTTACAACCTCTACCCACCAAAGAGACGTTGCAATAAAACTGGTACAAAATCTTCAAAGTGTGTTAGACAGATTTTTGCATTAAATGCTTGACAGTCTTAATTTGCAGTCGCTACTAATAGTTAGCGGTTGCGAAATCCAAATTCCATACGGAAAACCCCGTTTGTGTCTAATGGCTAGTCCACGTGGCAGCTTCTCATTAGTTCACGAGGAAAATATAGTCGTTGCCTTTCACTTGCTCTCAAAAGTAGCGATCACAATTTTTCTTATCCAGGCCGCGACTAAGGACGCGAATTCGTCTGCTAAAAATGTTCATCTTCTTCTTCATAACTCGCGGTCGCTACCAACAAGTTACCACCACAATTTTTGTCTTCCAATGGTTACCTAGGACACTTGTCAAGTTGTGGTTGTCAACTTGATTTCCTCTTGAGTTACTTCGAAATATGCGGTCACGACTGAGGCAAGTCTCAGACCTCGAATTTTTCTATGACTTTGGTTTTCCTTTCTTTGAATTGGTCTCGGCAGAGAAGTGGCCTGCGAATACATCTACCTAATTTGTCAACCTATCTTGTTCTAGTTCGCGGTCGTAATTTATCAAGTTACGATCGCGAATTAGGAGGCACTAGCTTACTTTAGAGATTTTTTAACTCTATCCAACTTCCAATGTAAAGACTAACTAAAAACTGCAAAACAATACCTAATTTGAAACATTAGAATTAATTAATCCCTTTTGTCAAGATCAAAAGTGGTCAAAGACTTAGGGTTAAACACTTTAGTCCAACACCAACTAAGACCATTAGAACTAGTTGTTGAGCCCATTAAGCATCCAATGATTATGTTAAGGATCTTAATAACCATTCACAGGATCTAACAACTAAATTGATGAGTTTTTAACAAATTTGAGACTATATGAGTATTGGCTAACTTTTCTTGGGAAATCTATATAAGGTCATAATCCTATATACTTTGAATAACTTACTAATTTAGAAGCAAAGATCACATTTTGCACATTCTTTGAACAAAAAAGAGTTACTTTCAAAAGGAAAAAGGAGACTACTTAAAGTTATTTCATTTACTCAATTTTAAGTGCTCTATAAGTGTAAAGCTCAAGATTAAAGCATATTTATGTTAATTTTTCTTATATAAAGACAAACTTGAGTGATTGAGTGAGTGATCTTTCTTATACACTTTTTGTCATATATATATATATATATATATATATATATATATATATATATATATATATGAGGATCATTGCTTAGGGTTAGGTAGATTAATGAGATTACTTTATAACCTTGTGCAACGATTAAGATAGTACCTACAACTTAAGAGAGTGCTTAGAAATGATATTGGATAGGTTTAAATTGGTACCTACAAATTTATTTATGTAAAGGTTTAAGTAACACCCTTAAGCTACTTGGTTAGTGGAATTCTTTAGTGGAGATACTAGAGGAGATGCTATAAGCTAATATTGTGGTTAAACTTTTATAACTCTTTATGTCACTTTCTATTTCTGAAGTCTTATTCTTAGTACTTATTTTGCAAATAATTATTATAACCATATTTGGCCCTTTAGGACTCCTTGGAATAACAACCTGTGAGTGCCTCGAGATTTCATGGCTGCACTCTAATATGAGGAATCTTGCTTACAACTTTGTCCTTTTTTGGATCATCGAGGGATCGATAGGACAAAAGTCTTTATATTGGTAATGACCCTAATGTGTGACACACATTTAGATCAATGAGAGATCCTTTTAGGCCTTACGTGACTTCAAGGACTTGAGTCCAAAATGATGGTCATTGGAGGACCAAGTATGGGATAATACGTTGGCACTATCTCTAGGAGATGTTGAGTTGCTACCTGACTTTGGTCTAGACAATAATCTAGCAAAGGTAAAATCTTAATCTAATCTAAGTCAATCAGAGGGCTAATTTCATCTTCACCCTATCAGAGATTGGGTTCAAAAATAGATATGGCTTGGGAAAGGGGTTAGGCACCCCCACACTGCCTAAATATTGGGATCCGACCTTCAGGCATCTTTGGTTCACCTTTAATGTTTTAACCGAGTTATTGGTTAGTCCAATTAACACCTCTAAGCATACATCTAGGCACGATTCATTTAAACAAGTCAAGTCATCAACTTCAAGGGATGGGGTCATGCCTTACGGTAAAGGGGTTTCATGCATGCGTCATTCACATGTCACATCATCCATGATCATATATAAAAAGAGAGTGGATGCATGTGACGTGGCATAGGCATTAATATGTACATCATCCATTCACAAACTTAATCACATAACCCATATGAGAAAGTGGTTAAAGCCAAATGCACAGTTTAATTCCAAGTAATTACACTTATACCTAAATGAAGAAAACAAGTTAGTAATGAGTCAATATGAGAAACAAATAAAGAAAGCTTGAAGTAAACAATGAAAGGCAAACAAAGTTTATAATAGTAATCTTATCATTTCTCCCAAAGTCAAGGTATCCTACCATACATTCTAAGTCCATGATAGCACATTCAATCATCACTAATTAGAATATAAAACATGGAAAAACACATGATCAAAGTGTAAGAATCATGAATAATAAAGAACATGGACACACGATGTAAGGTATTTAGAGGGTATTAAATAGCTTTAGGCCAAGGCTCACTGAAATGATATCTTAAGGTTGATGAACCCTCTTTCACATAGCTCATAAAAAGTTGGAACATCTAGGGCAGAATCAAATATCACATAAATTAGAATATCCAAATCAAGGTGGGAGGTTGAATAACCAAAAGCATTATTCACATGACTAGCATATTAACTTTAAGATAAAAAAGGCTCTCAAGGTTAGGGAAATCTCAAGTTCCTCACTTGATCATTGCCTAAAAATGTCTAGAATAGAACCAAAAACATAATTCTAAGACCAAAGAAAAAGGAGAACAAAAGTATTTTTGATATAAAAGTAACGAAAACCATTTAAAAAGCAAATAAGACTTCATTTTTAAAGTGAATAGGAGTCTTAGGCCAATGGCCTTTCCCTATTATGTCATTGGAATCATAAAACATCTCAATATGAAACTTAAAAATTAATGAATTTGTAAGGAAAAAAAAGGTTTTTTTAAAACTAGCACAACAACAAAACTAGGTTGTATAACCCATAAAGAGGGATGTATAACCCTGCGATGGGACTGTACAACATAATAATAAGGTTGTACAACCCCTATTTTCTAGGTTTTTAAAAATAAAGAAAGAATAAAGAGAGAGAAAGAGAAGGGGAGGGGAGATTTTGGATGTGTTTTGGTAAACCTTTGCCCTTGGAGGCATATAATAGGTCTAATATTCTCCTAAATGCTTAGGAAATGCACAAAAATAGAAAGATTGAGCCTTTTCCTACCTTGGAGAAAGGTTTAGGATGGGTTTGGATTTTGAGTTTTCTATATAAGTGGTGTTTAAAAAGAGAATTTGGCAGAGTAATCTTAGGGTTTTCAAGCCTCCCATTATCTCCAAAGGGGAGGGCTATTTATTAGTGTTGGGTGAGTGCATCAAAGCCTAAAATGATTTTGGTTACACTATGGATGCATCCAATCATAAAGATGAAATTTAATGTACTAGAATTAGGGTCTACACATGGGTTTAACAACCAATAATGGGTTGTACATCTATCTATCAGGGTTGTGCAACCCTTGGGTTTAAGGGGGGCTTAGTACTAGAAGGTTATAAGGATTAGAGTTTAAGGTAGGGTTGTGCATCCTTATTTATAGGCTGCACATCTCTGTTTTGGGATGGGTTGTACATCCCTATGTATGGGTTGTACATCTCTGTTTTGGGATGGGTTATATATCCCTATTTAGTGGGATATACATCCCTCTGAGTAGGATTGGTCTTAGGTTTAGTTTTGGGGTTTGACTTAGTTTTAGGCTTGGCTTTAGGTTTTTCAAGGTCTCCCAAGGCTTTATTTCTCTTCTTCTGGATTTTTCCCTTGTATTTTGAGGATTAGGTACAGAGATTTTCATCATTGGCTTGAATCTTGAGATTTAAAATCTAAGGCTTATAGTTTGCCCCCTTGCTTTATGGGACATGGAAAATAACATTTTAGAAATGACAGTTGGATAAGACATAACAAAGCATTAACTATAGGCTTTAACTCCAGACAAAGGACATGAAAGGACACCATTTTCTTAGCAACTCCTCGAGTAAGTACTAAGCTTCTTGGCATCCCTCTAGCAAGTACCGATGTTGATTTCTTTAGTAGCCCCCTAGCAGAAACTAAGTTTCTTAGCAAGTTCCAAGGTTGTATACTATTTTTCAACAGCCCTCTAGCATGTACTGGAGTTGATTATAACAGTTCTTTAGTAGGTACCAAGGATTTTGATAACTTTTTAGTAGCTCTCAAGCAGGTGCTGAAGTGGTTCTAATTGCTCTTTAGTAGGCACTCGATGTTTTAATAACTCTTCATAGGTGCTTCAGTCTTTCTGACTGGTGATTTTAGCTCAAGATGCTCCTTAGGTGGTCTCATGTCATTCGAGCCCTTTTGGCATTGCTAAAACTGAATCCATATCCTTCTAGCTCTTCTAGCTGTCTTAGGGTTTGTTCTTATCTAAAGGTAACGGACCTAGGGCTTAGGTGTTATAGGAAGCACTTTCTTGGGCCTTGTTATTTCTAGGAGAGAGACTTTCCTTGAAAATACTTCTAAGGTCTTAGAGAGGGCAATGTTGTCATTGATGGATATCTCAGTAGTCTAACTAGAATTAGGAAATTTGGGGTGTTCTCTAGGTGCTCCAAAAGGAATGAGGGTATTTTGGTAATTTTAGTGTTATGGGGCCTTTTGGAAAGTTAGGGCATTTTGGTAATTTGAATGTTCTTGGGCTCTTTGGGAAACTAGAGGTATTTTGGTAAATTAGTTGTAATTGGACTTGAGGGGGGAGTAGGTGGTATTTTAGTAATTTGTGTTTGGGCTATTTGAGAAGCTGGACTTAATGAGTTAGAAGGATATTAAAGCTCAGGGGCTAAGGAGTGAAGTCGGGCTTAACACAATAGTGTTGACTTTAGAGGGTTGTACAACCCTATAAAGGTCTGTACAACCCAACCTGGGGCCATTATAAAAGCCTCTCTTAGGGCAACTCATCTCATTTGTGTTTTTTCTCCTCTCTCTCTACTATTTCTCTCTCAAAGCTTCCGACTTAGCATTTAGGTTACCTTAGCTTCTTCGGGTAATTACTATGGTAGGGTTTGACGATGATGAGATGTTTGACGTTTAAGAAGAGCTCCTCAATAAGGATCTCTCGACTCTGAGAGCTCTAGAGCAGCTGCGGTCCCAATGGAGATTCATGCGGGTGAGCCTTCTAAATAGTGTGACCATGAAGATGATTCCACTCGACCTTTCTCTGAAAGGCAACAAATCGACGATCTGCAATTTGTACCATCATCTTGTAAGATTTGTCTCGAGAGTGATAAGTGTTCCTTTTTTTTCTTTTCAATTATATATATATATATATATCACTTACCCTTTATTTTTAGTGAAATTTATTTTTTAGTTTGAGAGTTTGGCTAATTGCCTTAATTTACGTGCCTTTGGCTTCACTCCACAATTTGAACACGAAAATAATTGAAATTAATTTATGAAGCGATTTTTGCATAATTAGGGTACATACCTGAATAGTCCATTATTTTCTTTAACCTCGTTGGTCTCACGGTACCTTGTCCCTGAATGATTTTTCTTTTGAAAACTAACTTTGTAATTTTCTTATATCCTATGGATAAACCCTAGCCGCCCCAAATGAAAATGATCATATGCATGGGTGTTTTATCATATCTTTCTTTTCCTTTTACAGTGGATAGTCTCCTTCCAAAAGGAAGGTGACTATAGTGGTCCTACTAGGGCATGGGGTCATACATTGCACTCCTGAGTCCTGGCCTGTCTAAGGGGACTGAGATCTAGACCTTTTGTAGATGCTACCTGATGAGACATTGAGGATTGACCCATTGATGGTGCATGTACTGGTGGAGCAATGGATGGACATGACCCACACTTTTCATTTGCCCTTGATAGGCAAGATTATGATCACTGTTGGAAACTTCACCTTTCTGACGAGGTTGTGAATCTTGGGCATTCCACTACCTACTAATTTCTGCATACATCATCTAGTTCTCTAGAGAAATTATCTGCGAAGAGTCCTTGGTTATGTTCTCTTACTCAAAGGGAGCTGGAACATGATGAGGTTGAGTATTCAGGCTGGCACACTTGTGGTTGTTGACGATAGTCCCAACAACATGGTCGATCAACATGCATATTGCTATTTGTTATACGCCTTGTCAGGGTCTTTGTTTTTGGGTGCTTCTAGGTGGCTGAGCTCTGTCTAGTGCCTGTGCTGAAGGATTTATGCTTGCTGCATCAGTTTGATTAACGGTCTGTAGTTCTATTATACCTCTACCACTACCTTGATCGGTGCCTTTGGGGCAAAGGATACATGTGTGGTGCTTGCAGGGTGCTCATCATAAGTAGCCCTGAACTTTTTAGTGCTCTAGTCCCATTTTTATTGTTTTGAATTTTACACCATTTTTGTCGATAGGCATAGGGTGTTAAGCTAGGCTTGTTGGTGGGGCTGGACCATTCAGATGACGTGGAGGGTGGCTATCCTAACTTTGCCCGATGGAGCGTGGTGACCTATAGTTACTATTACTTTTGATGCTTATACAACCATGAATACTATTAATTGTCAAGCATGTCATTCCTTTCCCTTATATAAATATACTTTTCTGTTGTCTTTAAAATTACTTAATTTTTAATATTTTCTAGGATTTTTTATTTTTGTTGTTGTCCTAACGTATAAAATATATATTATTTATTTGAACCAAGTATTTATTTTTTAATATTATATTATATATTTATCTTATTTGTTTTCTGATTATTATAGTAACATGATTACCATGAGATAGTCCTTAAAGTACAAGATGTGAGTAATTTTCGTGTGAATGATTTAGTTTATTTATTTATTGCATTGCACCATATTTTTATAGATTAGGCTATTTTCTTTTTTATTAATTTTCATTTTAAAGTTCATTCATTGTCGATCTATTATTATTATTTTATTTTTTTTTTGAATGTATTTATAATTTCACTCTTTTGTCTTATGATGTAAATTAATTATTCATTTCTCATTCTTGCACTAAATGTTTGAATGATTTGTTATTGCAATAAAATTGTGCATGCTATGTCATTATTAATGTTTGAAATAATTAAACTGGATACAATCTCAATAAATAAAAGATGTCGAGTAGAGGCCAAACTAATATCTAAGCGACCTAGAGTGCCTAACACATTCCTTATTGCGTACCCAACTTTGAAGTCCTAATATGAAGGAGGTATTGTTAGATATCTATATATGGATTTAACCATTGCATATGAATTTTTTTTCTAATTTATTAAGTGATAACTCCATGTTTTTTCAAGCTACTCTCGATGATTAGTCATGTACTCATGTGGGCTCCATTGTAGTCATAAAATCAAAAAGATATTCCATCAATGTGCAAGACCTAAAACCCTTGTTCATATAAATATATTGAAACAATTAGTAAAATCTCAAATCAATAGTATGTAGAGGTATCCAAAATAAAGTTGACTTTCATGAAAGTTGTGAGACATATCCTATGTAACTTAGTAGTGGAGATTTGTTAGATCTTAGTCTATTTAAAAGAAGAATTAGGAAAAAAATTAAATAATAAAATAGGAAGTTGTCTTTGATTGCAAATCCCAATTAGTTTTGAGTTTTGATCAATTGTGATTATACAAAAACTAGTTTTGTTTCTTTAGATTTTTGCACTAGTTTTATTTCTTTTGATTTATATGCTACAAAGTTGTGGTGGTAGTTGTGCAATAAAGTGCAAATTGTAAGGTGTGTGCAGTAATAATATCCACTTGGTATTACTACAATTTAAAAGCACGACTGAATGATAAAATTAAGGTATGATTAGATTAAGAGTTCATGAGTATGAGAAATAAAATTTATGATTATATTTATTAATTTAATTAGTAGATTATTTTATGAAGTAGGCTTATGCAACACTAAATAAATTATTTATATTTTTCACATTTTATTTTATGGTACTATCATAATAATATCAAATTACCTGAACACTTCAATATGACTTTTTTAATGTGTTTGTCATAATGATTTAATAATTAAAATAAATATTAAATTTGTTATTTTTTTGATATTTTTCAATCGCTTGGGAAATAAATAATAATGAATATATGCATTGTAAAACTCTAAAAAATGATATAATTCTAACACATAAAATAATTACATCACAAATTACTAAATTAAGATTATGGCACTCCAAGAAATGATACAACTTTAATACATGAAGTGGCAACGTCACAAATTACTAAATTAGATTATGATAACCATGAGGTATATATAATGCTCTAGGTTTTATCTTCAATAATATTTTTTATACACTTTAATGCTTTTTCTTTCATGTTGAATACATTATCAAATCTTTGTCCTCTAACATCATTTTAGATTTTTAATTTCTCTTATAATTGTAGTAAAGGGGTCCTTACTAGAAATATCATCCATATTTAAAAATCCTATAAACTTTTTATACCTTTATTGAACATGTTGACATATCTAGAATATAATCAAGTATAATAGAAAAATATTTTGCTTTCTTTTTTTTTTTTCAAAATTGTACTTTGAATTGAAGTGCTACTGTTGGTTTTCACCCATTTTGAATTGGGTTAATTACTCTGAATTCCATGACATTTGTCATATTTACTAAGTTGTCTCTTACTTTTCAATATTATACTAAGTCATCTCTCACGTTTGCTCAAAAAGTTCCTCCAGCATTAAAAGCCTTTTTTTTTCTATTAAATTCATGTGAACATCAGGATGACTTTTTAGTATAATGAGACAAACATAAGAGATGACTTAGTATAATATTAAAAGTGATGGATAATTTTAGTTAAATATGGCAAAAGTTAGAGGATTTAGAGTAATTAGCCCAATAAAATACAAAACTCACTTTTAAATTCTTTTTGACTAATGGAAAAACAACCTTTAACGTTGGAAGGACTTTTAGTGTAACATAACAAATGTGAGGAATGACTTAGTATAATATTAAAAAATGAGGATAATTTAGTTAAATATGACAAACATTAGATGGTTCAAAGTAATTAACACTTTGAATTTTATGCCTCATGTCATGATTATGAATCTCACTATTTTGAGTATGTCAATATGTTCTTGTATTATTAAATTCAATAACCATCTCAACTAGACTTAAAATTTTGTTATTATTCTCTTGATAAATCTTCTCATTATTTCTATGAAGTGCAAAATAATTTTTAGATAGATCTTTAACAATAGTAATTATTCTCACTAAAATTTTACTCTAATATTCCTTCTTTTTATTGATTCTTTATTGGACATGTCTATTAATTATTTTCTTTTTATCAATCTTATCTCTAAATCAAACTAATCATTTATATAAACTATATGCTCTTTATTTGTCTCATGACTTTTGAATTTGACACCAAAATTTCTCAATTATTAGTTCTTTTATTGCCTAATTAGTTTATGCTAGATTTTGGCATTAAATAATTTGCAACACAAATAATATAGTTTCTTAAAATTCTATGATCATACTAATCATTTTATTCATTTAATAGTTTTCTATTATAATAAGAAGTGGAGAAATGCCTATAATTTTTATTTTTTGGAAAATTTATATCACTTTCTCTAATTGGACCATTTTCATAAATCTCTCAACTTATTATTAATATTTTCATGTGTCGAATAAACATTCATTAATACATTACTCAAATTATTATTTTCTTTAGGCTCCTTTTAATTTCATCTTCTTCATTTGGGTTTTGACCTTTTTTTTTTTATCAACAATTACATAATCACTCATTTAATTAGTCTTGTTATAGACATTGAATTTTACATTTGCCTATTTGATTGATACCTAATGATAATTTTTTGAAAAGTAGCCTTGCTTCTTTGGTTTTGATTGTTTACATATGAAAAAATTGCCTTTGGTTGGGATTATAAAAGTTTTTTGAAGTGTTTCAGAAGATTAGAAACCTTATAGGGTTGTTCAGAACTACTAAGGGCCTTAAAATGCAAAAAAAGTCATTTTCTAATTGTTAAAAAAAAATCCAATACAAACATAGCTAAGCCAGTATGAGCATACGTGAGCTTATAGTAGGAAATACTCCATTTTTAAAAGAAAACGCGATTAGAGTTATTAGAGCTATCTTAAAGCTATAATTGACCTTTATTAAAGAGAAAACCTCATTTTGGAGTAGTCATCTTCATCTTCTTCATGATTTCTCTCATAAAAAAATAATAATAAGGTTAGGAAGCCATTAAAAGGGAAAGAGAAAATAAAATAAAAAAGAAAGGAAAAGAAGAGAGGAAAGAAAAGACTGATGTTCCACTAATCAGAACCCATTTCCTAGCTTTAATCATAATCCTTACATCTTAGTTAACCCTCCTAAAACACATTTGAACCACATCTATGCCACCAAAGTAGTGAATAAAGCTTGTAAAGCTTGAAAAAGAGCTTAAGAATTAAAAAGCAAGAACTTGGAGTTTTGGAGCATTTAGAGCTTTTAACATATTCTCACAACATGTAGAGAACTTCCTCAAATAAAAATGGAGTAAAAACAAAGGTGATTAGAATCTTGAGAGGATCAACTCAAAGAAAAAAGAGTAAGGACTTAACTTGGAAAAATTTGAGGGTAAATCCATTTAAATTTATTTCTAGTTGTTTTTATTAGTTTATTCAATTTTCAATATCATATTTGGATGCTTTGGAATCTTATTTTAGCTTGAAAAAGGTATGAAATACATTTTGATTATATCTTGCATGTTTTATGCATTTCTAGTAAAAAAGAAGCCCATACTGGTTTAACCTATCCTATATGGGCTTAGCTTTAAGGACACCTTCCTCGTCTTATTTGCCTAATTTTCTCACTTGTTTTAGGTGTTTCAAAACTCTTTTCAATATTGTGAAACTTTTATGCATGTTTTGAAACCTTATTTTTGCTTTTTAAAGGTTCATAATGTATTTTGGATGAATTTGGAATATTTTGGGAGGTCTACATAGAAAATGCTTGTGTGGGCATAGGCTATGCTTATATTGGCATATAGCTTAAACTTGTATCGGCTTAACCTACTCGTATGAGCTTAATTCCTAAGAAGCTTATATGACTTTCTTTTTTTCATTGGTATACATGCTTTGACCCTTTAGGTGCCTAGTTTTTAATTTGTTGGTTTTTTTTATTGATTTTATGTATTATATTAATGTAGAAATTTGTGTTTAGATATGATATTATGCATGTTAGGTGATCCATACTTGTTTAGCATGATGTGTTGCATGATTACTTTAATGTTTTATCATTGTATGCCCTATGATAGCTTTATTATTTGTGATGTTAGCATACTTATTTATTTTGATTCTTTAATAGTATAATGCATGATCAGTTATTGTTGTTTACACCATTTTATGCTAGAATTACTTTTTATTACCTTACTTTTTATCTTAAATTTCTCTCATATGTTTAAATTCCATATTAATTTGCTTAGAGGGAATAATTATTTATCAAAATGTTTGTTTACCATGCACAAATAATTTATAGCATGTTTTAGTTTATTTATTTGCCTTAAATTTTTTAGGATTCTTACATGGTTTGTACATTTGTGTAGGTCCCATTTTGATCTATGTAGATGAGTGAATTATCTATGCAGATCATGAATCTACAAAGATGAGTCATTTACTTGTACTAATTATCTTTGTTATCTTTATGCATCTTTTGTAGTATCTTTCATTTTTATCTTGTAATTTAGTTTAATTTCTTATGTTGCTTACATAAATTATTTTTGTTGTTGATGGATTGATGTGTGAATGTTTATTATCATGTCTTATATACATATTATGGTGTTATGTGCATGTTCTAATCATTATTTTATATGATTACAAGTTAGTTTTTAGGATTTTTCCATTTAATAAAAATGTAGTCCACTCCCCTAAATTATACTCTTATTTTATTATTTCATCAGCCTATATAATTAATTATCATTATCTTGCTGCATTGCATATTTATTATATGGATGGTGCATATTTAGTTATAATGTTTGTTAGATGAATTGTTTAGGATAATAATTGGGCTTAGTTAATAAAATCTAATAATAAGAATGAATTGTAACTTATTAAGAGGTTAGGCTAATGTTCAAGCTATATGGGATGCCTAACACCTTTCCTAGATAGTACCTAACTTTTCAAACACATCTCTAAAGGAGTTAATACAGTTATTCTAATTAGTCCAAGTCACACTAGATAATGACTCTTAGTTTTGTTATGAGGGTTGTACTAATATATTATCGTAAATCTTTTAGCCTCCTAATGATTGATAAGGTTTTGATTGGTTCCCTTTGAATTATATCAATATATTTCTCTACTTTGCCTTTAGCCTTCGATGCTCTAAATTTAATCGTAATTGCTACTCTAATTACTCTACTATCATAAGAGAGGGATAAGACAAAACCCTTAGGTAAAGGAGCCCACAATAATGATTCCATTAAAGACTTTCAAGAAATTAACTCTATCTTAATTAAGTTGTAATTCTTATTATTCTCATATTTTGTTAATTGAATCCCTTACATTCATTAAAAATACTTACCATATGTATTAGGTAGCCCATAGTTTACCTAGAAATTATTATACGAGAGATTTAAGCTTCATTTGTGCTAAGAAAATCTTGTATGATGATGATCATTTGTAAGCTATTGCCTTTGGGTATAAATAGGGATGATATCACCCTAGCTTGTAGGAGCTAACTTCTCTAGCAACCTTTATCTAAATCCCATATAGGAACTTCGATCTTTTGACAAGAAAATCCAATTTAATTATTACCTGTTGAACCTTAAGGTTTCAAGTTCTGATTTATTGAATACAAACCAGTCAAAATGGTAATCTTTGTCTAAGTTATCTGTGTAAGAGTTTGCAGGTACATCAACTTTTTGGACTATGATGATTGAAGAAAAAAGAATATTTGAAAACTCAAAGAATTAGAGAGTGAAGATCAAGGCAAACTTAGGTTGACAAACCAACGAGTGTTATCTTCATCAAACAAGCATTGTGGACCTATCAAAAGGCATTGAGATGTCACAATAGGTATTATAGAAATACTCTAGCTTGAGTATAGCTTTCTAAACCCCTTAACAGGCATTGCTTATATCCCAACAGGCATTAGATAACTACTCAGATATAGCTATGCATATTGAATCTCACAACGGGTGTTGTATTTTTGTAATAGGCGTTGATCTTGCCTCTCAATAGGCATTGCATTTTCACAACAGGTGTTGGAAGAAGTGCCTTAAGTATAGCAAAACTCTCCAAAACTCAAAATAGGCATTGGTCATTCACAACAAGCATTGAAAAAGCTCTCTAATTTATGACAAAGGTTCTGGACCCCCCAACAAGGCACACTTAATGTTCCAACATGCATTAAGTACATCCAATGAGCATTAGAAGACCTCCAACTGGTGTTAGATTCTCTAGTTTGAGCTATGAGCTTTGGACCCCTTAACGAGGGACTCTCATATCTCAATAGGCAATGAAAGTGTTGCCAACAAGTATTGAAAACCATCCAACAACCATTGAAGAACTTGTGAAGACCCTATAAAACAAAGCATCATGTTCATACCTTCTAGAAATCAATAATAAGCATTGATCCTCCTCCTATTGGTATTGAAGTTTAAAAGTAATAACCAATGTTTTTATCTAATGGTCATTAAAGAAAAAGTGAAATAAGCTAATGTAAAATTCAAAGGATGAGCCTTAAGTTAAGTTCTCTCTAACAACTAGTCCTAACGAGCATTTCATTAGAGCCAATGACTGTTAAAGGTATATTTTGCTTAATAACCACCCATTTGCATGAAATCAATGATGGTTGATGCTTTAGCAATGGGTGTGAGGGTGTCTCAATAGGCATTTCTTCTCCTAGATGTAATGTGAAGTGAAAGCTTTCTTTCTAATGGCTAGTTCTTTGTTTATGGTGTAAAAAGACCTGTTCTTAATAAAAAATACATAAAGAACTATTTCAGTAAGTAAGTATTTTATTGTGAAAGCTTTTCTCAATAAAAAAAGTGAAGAAAGAGTGATCTAGCTATCAAGAGAAATTCATTATTTAAAGTTTGAAAGAGTTAATTTTAAAATAGAGTTTGAAGAAAAAGCCTTTCAGAAATTCTCTTCACATTATCAACCTCATTAAACATATCTTGTGAGAATACTTAAAGTGTCTTTATTGCTTTAATGAAAAAGCTTTCCTCCTTTTTAAAGTGTCATATGTAGTTTGAGGAAACCTTAAGTTGGGAAACTTTGAAAACCAAATCTTGCAAAAGGTTTAAGGTAGTAAACTACTTTGTGTTAAGGTTAGTAGCATTTGTGTTCTACTTGTACGAGGTTGATAAATCCTGAAAATCTATCACTTGTAAAGGCTTGGTAAGTGCCCAAAAACTTACTTGTATAAAGGTTGTTAATAGCACCTTGAGCTATTAAGATAGTGAAGACTTTAGTGGAAATACAAAAGGAGATGATGTAGGCAAGTTGTATCTAACCTTTATAAATCTTGTGTTTTGATTCTTCATCCATTTTTGCACTTAGTCTTAATTCTTATTACTGGTCATTGCCCTATTCAACCCCCTTCTAGGCACTAAGGGATAACAATTAGTATCAATGCTGGTCTTTTCATCAAAGACTAAGTACTTATAGTAAAGATCATGGCAAGTCATGAAAATTATAATCCATCCATAAGCCTCCATTCTTCAAGGGAGATTGCAATGGTTACTGGAAGAATCGTATGGAGATCTTCCTTAATAGTGAAACCATAGACCTATAGGATAGTGTATATGAAGGGAAAAAAGTTCCAACAAAGCTAGTTAGAGATGTTCCTGTACCTAAGCCAAAAAGTGAGTGGACTGTTAAAGAAAAGAAGGCAAACCTAAAGAATAGAAGAGTAATGCATGTTCTTTTCTATGCAATCTAAAATCAATATGCTAAGTTGCAAATATATATATTAGCCAAAGAAATATGGGGCACGTTGCAAAGTCAAAACGAAAGAACATCTTCCTCTTTAGTGATGATGAAGATAATAGTAAAGATGAGCATCTTGCCTTCATCACCATTCAAGTAAAGAAATTTCTTTCAAATAAAAGGGGTAAAAAGGCAAAGAACTACATAAGGAAATGTACCAAGAGTCAACTTACCTACTTTGGATGCAATGAGAAATGGCATATAAAATTAAATTGTCCTATGATCCCAGAAGGTACTCCTCCAAGAAAGGAAAGGAAATATACAATGCTACTTAGATGACACTAATGATTCTGAACAAGATGAAGATGAAAAAAGAAAGGACCCAGCTAACCTTTATCTTATTACAACTGAGGAGCAATCAAATGAGTCCTCAAATGAACACACACCAACAGTGACAGTGATAGTAATGGTGATAAAGAGGTGTGCTTGAAATCTCATGTTGGAGAACAATAGTGGTATTTTGATCATGGAAGTTAAAGGACATGACAGAAGAAAAGAAGCTTTTCACATAATTGGAAAACATTAAAGGTCTTGGAAATGTGTCTTTTAGAGATAATGGCAAAGCTAAAATTGATGGCATAGGTAAAATTGTTAAGGATGATGATTGACCTATCCTTAATAAAGTATTACTTATTGATGGACTCATGCACAATTTGCTAAGTTTATGTCAATTGTGTGACAAAGGTTTTAGAGTTATGTTTGAGCCACAAGCATGTTATGTATTAAGGATGAGTGACAATAAAATTCTATTAATTGGTAGAAGAGTTCATAACAATTATGTGATTGACTTAAATTCTCTTGCTAAACAAAATGCAAAGTGTTTAGACTTTATAGTGGATGAAGGTAATACCTAGCATCGAAGGCTAAGACATAAAAACATGGAACTCCTTAATAAGCTAAAGAGAAGAAACTTGGTCAAAGGTTTACCTGAAATCAAGTTTACAAAGGAAGGAGTTTGTGAAGCATGTAAAAGAGGTAAACGAATTAAACCATCATTCAAAGCAAAAAACAAGGTAAGTTCTTCTAGATTATTACAATTTCTTCACATAGATCTTTTTGGCCCTACTAAAGTATCTAGCTTAGGAGGCATGCATTATGTATTTGTTATAGTAGCTGACTACTCTAGATATACTTAGGTATTATTTGTCCCTCACAAGGATTCATTTTTTGATGCTTTTAAGACCTTTGCCAAGAATTCAAAACTAAAAGGATTTGAAAATCTCTTTCATTAGAAGTGACCATAGAGGAGAGTTTGGGAATGCTAAGTTTTATAACTTTTGTGATGAGTATGGTATCTCACATAACTTCTCAACTTCTAAAACACCTAATAAAATGGAGCGGTATAAAGGAAGAACATAATTCTTCAAGAAATGAGAAAAACCATATTGAATGAGTATAATCTTTTTAAGTATTTTTGGGCTGAAGCTATAAACACTTGTTGCTATGTCCTAAATGGAGTCTTAGTGAGACCCTTGTTAAAGAAAACTCCCTATAAGTTATGAAACAACAGAAAGCCCAAGATTACATATTTCAGAGTTTTTGGTTGTAAGTGTTTTATTTTAAACACTAAAGATAACCTTGGTAAGTTTGACTCCTTGGATACTCTACTACTTATAAAGGGTTTAGAGTATTCAATAAGAGAATACTTGTTATAGAGGAGTCTATGCATGTTATATTTGATGAATTTAGCCCTACTTCTTTAAGAAAAGAAAAAGATGTTAATGATATTATAGGTCCCATGAGTGAGCTAAACATTGGAGAAGAAGGAAAGAATATGGATAAGCAACAAGACAGAAGGAATGAAGGAAATGAAAATCCATCTTTTCCTACTAGTGAAGAACAAACTCAGCTAGAAACGGACTAGATTTTTAAGAAAGATCACCTAAGAGATCATATCATTGATGATCCATTAAGTCGGGTAATAACTAAATCATCTTTTAGAAATGTTTGTACTAATTGCTTTTATATCCCTTATTGAGCCTAAGACCATAGATGAGGCCATTAGAGATGAACATTGGGTTCTTGCTATGGTGGAACTTAAACAATTCAAAAGAAATAAGTGTAGACCTTAGTTCCTAGACCTTATAACCATTTTGTTATTGAAACTGAATGGGTATATAGAAATAAACTAGATGAACATAAAGATATTGTTAGAAACAAGGCTTAGTTGGTAGACAAAGGCTATAACCAAGAAAAAAGGATTGACTTTAATGAGAATTTTGCACTTGTAGCCAGACTTGGAGCCATTAGAATTTTACTTGCATTTTCATCTCACATGAATTTTAAGTTATATCAAATGAATGTCAAAAGATCTTTTCTAAATGGGTACATTGATGTGGAAGTTTATGTTAAACAACCTCCTAGTTTTGAAATCCATTGCTTTCCTACTCATGTGTTGAAGCTAACCAAATTCTCATATGGCTTGAAGCAAGCACCAAACACTTGGTATGAGAGATTGAGCAACTTTCTTATAGAAAAAGGTATCTCTAAATGTTTGGTAGACACAACACTTTTCTTTAAGAAAAAGAAAGGGGATATATTATTAGTGAAAATATATGTAGATGATATCATATTTGGTATTACTAATGTTTGCTTATATGAAGATTTTTCTAAATAATGAAGAATGAGTTTGAAATGAGCATGGTGGGAGAACTCAAATTCTTCCTTGGATTACAAATCAGATAAGAAAAAGAAGGAATCTTCATCAACAAGCCAAATATATAAAGGAACTAATCAAAAGATTTGGCATGGATAACAACAAACCTTGTAAAACTCTTATGAGCACCAACATTAAGGTAAGCATGGATGAACATAGTAAGAATGCAAACCAAAAGCTATATAAAGGTATCATTGGTAGTCCATTCTATCTCACAACCTTTAGACCTGATATTATATTCAGTGTTTGTTTATACGCTAGATATCAATCTAATCCTAAAGAGTCTTACTTGCATGTTGTGAAATACATACTTAAGTATCTTGTTGGTACTTCTAACTTTGGACTTTGGTATCCTAAGAGTTCATCTTTTGAGTTAAACACATTTTCTGATGCTTATTTTATTGGGTGTACCTTAGGTAGAAAGAGTACTTTAGGCATATGCCAATTACTTGGACAACGCTTAGTGTCTTGGAGTAGAGAAAAGTAAAACTCAATTGCTTTATTTACTACTGAAGCTGAGTATATAATAGTTGGCTTATGTTGTGCCCTTATCGTATGGATGAAATGATAACTTCTTGATTACCACTTTGTTGTAAAATAAGTTAGTATTAAGTGTTATAACACTAGTGTTACAAACTTGTCTAAAAATCCTATTCAACATTCTAGGGGCAAGCATATAAACATTAGACATCACTTTCTTAGGGATCATGCTAACAATGGAAATATTGCGTTAGAATTTATTGATACTAACCATCAATTGTTAGATATTTTCACTAAACCTTTTTTTATGATGAAATGATGCAATTCATCAAAAGAGAACTTGGTATGATTGATGGAAATACCTTGGAATAGCTTCAAATAGGTTTATACCCTTCTTAATTAATTTATAATTTTTATTGCTTATCATATTTGATCACTATTGAAATCTTTAGATTCAATAACTAAAGATTTTAATTGTGTATGTTATCAGTTAAGCTTTTAAAATGGCTGTCATTGAAAATTTTGATTTAAACAAAGTTTTTGTATAAAAAACATGGCTAACGACTATTGCATCACTTGTAAGCTTTTTAATTTATTTATATTGGTCTCCGTGGTTGTTGCGTGTATTTAATGACTGTTGTCACCATTTTTATGGTCATTGCGAACTAGCCACCATTGTTGACTAACGAACACTTGGAAAACCAAGCTAATGATCATGTCCAACAGTCGTTGCCTAACTCATAATAGCCATTGAACATTCACAATGGTCACATTTTTTTTAAAAAAGGAAACCATTGAACCTCTATCTAGAACCCTTAAACCCTAAAACCTTTTTACTTTTTGCTTTCACCTTACTTTCTTTCATCTCTCTCTCAATTTTGATGATAATTTCCTAAATTTTTACTTGCATCAATGACAATGAATCATGGCACCTAAACTTGACTCTACAAAAAGATATAAGCAACCCACTAGGAAGTACCCCTAACCTTCTTACACCAACTCAAGCTCTAAAACAGAAGAGAACTTTGCCTCTATGATTGCTCATCAAAAGAAGAGAAGTGTATAACCTTCAAATTTGGAATCACATCAAAAGTAAAAAGCTAAAACAACTCACAAATCTAATGGCAAAGGGAAAGTTACTGAAATAGAGCAAACTCCCAAACCAGGTTCAAGGCCTATAATTGACCTTTTATCTCAACAATTCCATCTCAAAGATGAAAAAGAAAAACTTTTGGCTAAAAAACAACTAAAATAATAACTTAGTGGTGGAAATTTCTTAAGTGAAACGACTTACAGAGGTACAGTTTGACAAAGCAAATTGAGTAGTTGATGATAGGAATAGGATGAGAGCTATTCTACAACATTAGAAAGCCCTCATACTTAGAGCTCACTATAGAATTTCTCACCACTTTGGAAGTGTTTGGCAACGACAGTGATGTCTGTGCTGAAGCAAGCATAATCAAGTTCAGGCTACTTAGAAAGAAATACAAAATTAGGGCATATGATTTGGCTAAGTGCCTTGATGTTACTAGCACTGGTTTGATAGAGCTTCTTTTAACCTTCAAAATTAATGTTAATCAATTTTGGAAATCAATCACTAACGACACCATAAACTACAACAACAACAATAACAAGGCTTTGAAGATCAAAAGTCAAGCCTTAAGGATTGCCCATAGGTTCATCACCTGGAACATTAATGGAAAGGGCCAATCAAATGGCAACTGCACAATGATGGACCTATTTTACCTCTGGTGCATGAAGAATAAGCAAAAAGTAAGTGCTCTTTGGCTTTTGACGCAAATAATTATGAGGTAAGTTGACAAGCCCAATACCTTTATGATGGCTTACTACATCACACAAATTGTAAAATTGGTGAAGGCCATTCCCAAAATTGAGGAAGAGCTTGAAGACATTAGTTTGATGTTAGGTAAATTGCTTGACAATGAGCCTATTGGAGAGAAAATACAACTGAGCATGGAGATTTTTCAAAGATTAGACACAGGTTGATCAAGAATGTGCTTGAGGAAGGAGAAGTTCTTGAAGAAGAAGAGGATAATGAGAATAATAAAGAAGCTATTGAGGTATGGGTTGCAACAGTAAAAGGATTAGGAACTTATACACCTAGTCCATATGTTCCATCTCTCTCTCATTTTGAGCAAAAGCGTTTGAGCAGCTGGAAGCACTCACTATTGCTATTAAGAGAGTTGAGGACTCTTCCACTTCCCTTCACTAGACATGAACCAATTGAAACGTGTATTAAAGGATGATAACCAGACATTTGATTGGATTGTGGAAGGATTGAATCTACAATATGGAAGTCCAAGTTATTAAGAGTAGCAAATGGTTCCACTTGAGCACTAAAACACTTTTTTCAAGCAATAATTCTACCATAAGAATTTAAGGAACCTGCACTATTAGCAGAGCCTAAGAACCAAAAGCAACCTAAAAAGCCAAAATCATCCTTAGAATCGTAAGATCAAACCCATTCCTCTCCTTCCAAAATCACTTATCTTCATGAGTTATCTACATGACTATTTTATTCTCTTTTATTTTTATTTTTTTAAATAGCTAATGGTTGAACAATATATCTTTTGCAATGTACAGTAAAAGATATTATTTATATCTTTTGTAATATTGTCTTTTCACTTGTAATGAATATATTATTTATATATGCTTTTCCCTTGCAATTTTTTCTTTCTTATTATGTGCTTTGTTTTGATAATGACAAAAGGAGAGAAATGAGAAATAAAATGGTGCATATAATATGAGTATATCTTAAGGGAGCAAAATGTCAAATCATGCTAGGGATGATCAAATAATAATCTCTTAGAAGAAAAATTAAAGGATAATATGATAACTTAATGCATGACCTTAACAGATTAAGGGGGGAGTTAAGATTTGATCCTTAATGTATATATTTTTATCGCTTTTGTTAGATTGTTTATCATCATCAAAAGGGGAGAGAATGTTGAACCTTAAGGTTCCAAGTATCATTTTAATGATTACAAATAAGTCAAAGAGCCTAATCTCTGTCCAAATTATATGTGTTAGAGTTTATAGGTACATCAACTCTTTGGACTATGATGATTAGAGAAGAAAGTATATTTGAAAACTCAAAGTATTAGAGAATGAAGATCAAGGCAAATTCAGCTTAACAAACCAACGAGTGTTATCTTCATCCAATAAGTGTTGTGTATCGATTAACGAGCATTAAGACGTCGCAATAGGTGTCTGAGAAACACTTCATCTTGAATATAACTACTTGGACTCCTCAACAAGTGTTGCCTGTATCCCAATAGGCACTGAAAAACTCCTCAAACATAGCTATGAATATTGAACCTTGCAATAAGCATTGCATTTTCGCAATGGGCATTGATCTTACCTCCAAATGAGCATTGTACTTTCACAACAAGTGTTGGACAAATTGCTTTAAATAAAGCAAAACACTCTAAAACTGAAAATGGGTATTGGTCATTCATAAAAGGCATTGAAAATCTCTATAGTTTATGCCAAAGGTTTTAGACTCCTCAACAATGCATACGCAATGTTCCAACAAGCATTGAGTATATCCAACGAGCATTGGAAGATCTCTAACATGCATTAGAAAAATGCTCTAGTTTGAGCTATAAGCACTGGACCATCAATGGGGACTCTCATATCTCAACTAGCATTGAAGGTACTACTAACAAGCATTGCAAACAATTCGACAACCATTGAAGAACTTGTGAAGACCTTGTAAAACAAAGCATCAAGTTCATACCTTTTGGAAATCAATAATAGGCATTAGTCCTTCTCCCATAGGCATTGAAATTTAAAAGTAATATCTATTATTTTTATCCAACAGTTATTAAAGAGAAAGTGAAATAAGCAAACGTAAAAGTCAAAAAAGGAGCCTTAAGTCAAGTTCTCTCTAACATATAGTCTCAACAAGCATTTTGTTAAAGCCAATGACCATTGAAGGTGTATTGTACTTAACAACCACCCATTTGCATGAAATCAATGATGGTTGATGCTTTAGCAACGGGCGTGGGGATGCCTTAATTAGATGTGATGTTAAGTGATAGTTTTCTCTTTAATAGTTAGTTATTTGGTCATGGTATAAAAGGACATGCTCTCAACAAAAATACATAGAGAATTGTTCCAATACATGAGTATTTTATTGTGAAAGCTTTTCTCAATAAAAAAGGTGAACAATGAGTGATCTAGCTATCAAATCTTATAAGAGTTAACTTCAAAATAGAGTTTGAAGAATAAGATTTTCAGAAATTCTCTTCACATTCTCAACCTTATCAAGCATACCTTATGAGAATACTTAAAGTGTCTTCATTGCTTGAGTGAAAAAGCTTTCCTCCTTCTTAAAGTGTTGTATTTAGTTTAAAGAAACATTAGGTTAGAAAACTTTGAAAACCAGATCTTATGAAACGTTTAAGGCAGTATCTTGAAACTACTTTGGGTTAAGGTTAGTAGTATTTATGATATACTTGTAAGAGGTTGATAAAGCTTGAAAATCTATCACTTGTAAAGGCTTTTAAGTGCCCAAAAACTTACTTGTAAAGGTTATTGATAGCACCTTGAGCTATCAAGATAGTTATGGCTTTAGTGGAAATATTAAAGGAGAGGACGTAAGCAAGTTGCGCCAAACCTCTATAAATCTTGTGTCTTGATTCTTCATACATTTTTGTACTTTGTCTTAATTTTTATTACTTGTCATTGCCCTATTCAACCCTTCCTTTTAGGGTATCAAGGGATAACAATACCAACCTATAACTTGAGTTCAAGACTTATGGAAAGATATCATACCTCAAATATGTATATTTTTTAAAAAATAAAGCAAAAAAATTTAAGATAAAAAATGAAAAATGATACCTTTTCTTCGAAAATGTAAATGCATGTTCTTGATATGTGTTAGACTAGGTTGGTCAAACCTAAGTCAAAAGCCTCTTTTGATCTTGACAATAAAGATTGATAGGTACTAATGTTTGTTCAAGTGTTGTTTTTGCAGTATATAAGCTAGTTTTTCATTAGAAGTTAAATGGAAGCCTAAATCTCTGAGGAAGACATCCAAATTCACGGTCAGGAGCCTGTAATTCGCTACCACGACCTTGCAACAAGGATGGATGAAGTTAGGCTAGAAGAATTCATAGAGGAGATTATAGCAATGTTCTAGCCAAAGGGAACTTAACTATCACACAGAGGAATTCATGATGACGTTCATGTCCCATATTGCGATCACGAATTTCATAGTTGCAAGGAGGGAACTAAGTCTGCAACCATAACACGCTAATTGTTCAAAGCAACCGTTGGCATATCAAAATTCATAAGGATGAAGCAGTTGTTGTGATCGCAACCAAAGAAAGTACTTTCTCCTCACCAAACAGAGGAATTTGTGGTGTCAGTCATGCCCAAGAAAGACATCAATTGTGACTGTGATTTTTGGTTGAACAGATGAACATAATAACTATATTTCTTGGACACCAATGGTACATTGACACGTGGAGTAACTGTTAGACACAAAACAGGGTTCTCTGGCACGATTTCAAGCTTCCCAGTGCAAATTGAAAAATCACGATCACGAAATGCCAGTCACGACCGCTACTTCTATTTGACAGGTATTTAATATAAAATCTACCTAGCTTCCTTTAGAGATTTAAAGATAGTTTGTGAGCAATGTCTCTTTGATGGATGTTAACTATAAATACTCCACCAAACAAATGTAAACAAAAAAAAAAAAAAGAGAATTTCATTTATTATAACCAAACTCTTGCAAATTTGATTTATAACTTCTTATTCTTTGTGAATTCTTTATTATTTCGTGTTAGCGTTAAACACCTTTGTAATTAGGTTAAGAGTTAGCCTAAGCTTCTAAAATTCTTGTAAAGGTTGAAGTGTGAGCCTATCCAAAACACTTGAGTGAGGTTGTGTGTGAGCCATAAAACGTAAATTGTCAAAATTAGGTGTGAGCTTGGAAACACAAATCTTGGTTGAGTGAAATACCCACTTATGAAGAATTGGGGAGTGGACAGGGTTTCTTAACATGCGAACCACTATAAATATCTTATCTTCATTGTTTCTACTTCTTCTCATTTCTCTTAAAACCAAACCTTCCCTCCAAATTTTTTTAATCTCCCACCAATTCAACCCCCCTTCTTAGTGCATAAGGGCCATAATATGGTTCCATTCCATAAGTCCTAAACTGACAATGGGCTTGGTTTAATTTTATGGGTATGAGTGTTTAGTTAGATTCAATTATCCTTATTTCAATAGATGAATTGACCTTTAGCTTAGGAAAAGCCTCTAAACCAATGTTTTGTGTGAGAGCAACAAGGTTAGAAGGATGGTGGGTCTACTTACTTTTTATATGCATTTTGTATTTATGCACACATGAAATCATTTGGTTGACATTCATTATTTAATTCTAAGATTTACATTCTTAGAATGCATAAGGGAAATAAGAACATTAATAGCTACCATAGGGTTTGATCAAGAATGAAAATCGAGAATTCCAAAAATTAGAAAGAAAGATCAAGGAAATGATAAAGATTGAGATAAAGAAAGCAATGCCCCAATACCTAGATAAGAACTTAAAGCTAGTTTAGATAGAAGGATTAGTTCTAAAACTAAAGAAGTTATTCCTTGAGATGGAAAGTTTAATTACTCACAAAAAAAGGAGAACTAAGATTAATAGAGGAAAGGTTGGATCCACTCAAAAGAGGGACACTAATGTACTTAGGATTCTTTCCCAACTTGGCTTGAACTTTGTCTAAAGTGTTTAAGGAGTTGATAGGAAGAAGATTACTTTAGACACTTTCTCCTAAACCATTGCTTAATCTACTTCTACAAAACTTTAAGTTTGGGACTTTTTGTAACTTTCATATGGTAGCATTCCACTCAACATGTAAAGATGTACACACTAAGCATGAAATATAAGACTTGATTGATTATGGAAAGATACTTAAAATTGAAGTCTTAAAGGACTATTCTGACTTTTAACTTTGGTAGAAGACTGTTTTTATGGACCAACTTAACCAAAATTTTTAAAGATTTAAAGAATGAAGGATTGATGCCATGTGTTCAATAGGAACTAGTTTAGAATGCTCCTTTAGAGGATCTCAACCTAATTACCCTTAGGGAGGTGATAAGCTAAAGAAGCTTTAGCAGTTGGGTTGAGGTAGCTTAAGTTTTTAAAAAGCTAAAGCAAAAAGGACTCTTATAACCTTTGAAACTTAGGCCATTGCCAATACCATTTTCCTCTTAGATTTCCTTATGTTCATTACCACTATCACCAAATATTGGGACATTACACCAATTAGTGTTATCATTTTAAGAACAAGATTTAGGATCTCATAGGAAATGTAAGTGGTGTCTAATACAAAGGATGGGCCTTAGTGACCTAAACAAAGATGTGGTTAGAATTTTATTTTGCTTTCCTTATGATGCTCCTTTAAACTGACTTACTTTTAATTATAATTATTTGTGTAGTTTAGTTGTTTTAATAAATGTTTTTTTCTTAGTTTTATATCTTTATTTATTCAATTTAAATATAATTGTTAATATGATTAGTGGCATGATGAAATGCTTAGTAAGAGAGTGAAAAGGAAAATAAGAAAAATGAAAAACTTCATAAAGAATGAAGTGTTCTTTAGAGAGTCGTTTAGCCTATTATTGTTTTATGATAGAAGAAGGTGGAATCCTCAATGATAGAGTGGAAACAAAAGAACAAATGAAAACAAAAAAGAAAGAGTAAAGCAAAACACAAGAACCATCAAAAAGGCTATATAACATTGATTTCCTATACTTGTATTGATTAGGTTCACATTTGCATAGATTAAATTCTATCAATAAAACTTGAGTATTGTTTATATAAAAGAATGATCTTGGCATGTTTCATTCATAATGAAAGATAAAGAGTAAAAAAGAGTTTACATATGAGAAAGAAAAGGCTTTGTAGTTTAGAAGGAACATTTATATAGGTTACTTTTAATTTGTGAGGATTAGTAGAAGATTCACATAAAGTAAGAAAAGAACTTCATAGATTAGTTATTGACTTATGAAGATGGAAAGATGCACCTTATTATCTAAGTATGTAACAAATGTTCAATTTTATTAAGGAGCTTAAAAGATGAAAAGAAAAAAAAGTGTGAGCTTAGTGAGAGGGAAATTTTGCTAAGAATGGTTTCTTAAGGATTTCTAGGAGGGTACTTCTAAATGATAAACTAAAGATGCACTTTAAGCTAAGGTATAATGAGAAGGCTTAGAGGATGACCTCTTTAGGGACAATCAAAGGAATTTATAAGGGGGTAAGATATTTTTGAAGAGAAATAGTGATTCGGCTCTTCATTAATAAAAATAAAAGAAAAATCTCACCAAATAAAAAATCCAAAAAGGCTACCTAAGCAAAAATAAAAGAAAAAAAAAGTTACAAAATATTTGATTAGAATACTTAAAGGGATAAACTATAACAAATATTATGTTTTTCCACTTGTTACATCATAATTATATTTTCACTAAACAAAGAAGGATGAGAAATTACAGTATAATTATGCATGTGAATGATCAAATTACAAAAACCTACAAGGGTGACTTAGCAAAATTTAAAGGTATAAATAAAAGAAAAAAAAAATGAAAAACACACTATAAGTAAAAAATTCGAAATGGTAGTCTAGGAAAAAGCTAGAGCAAGTTCGTTAAGCCAAAAATCAAAAAAACCACTTAAACAAAAGTTAAGATGTAGAAAAAAATAAATAAAATAAAAATGGGGCACAAATAATTTTTTACCAAAGTTAAAGTGACACCATTATGGAATTATATTTTGTCTAACAATTCATGACATAAGGGTTACCATGAAGATTTGCGAGGTATTCTTAACCCATTAAGCTCATATGTGGATGATAGTCTAGGTTGTTAACAACCTTTTAAAAGTTTATCAGTGCTGTTAAATCCTTTATCATATAACTCGGTTGACTCTTCAGTATTGAAATTAGAGCCTTCAACCTTAATCATATTATTTGTGTTATAGGGTGATGTAATTTCATCTATGTACAATGTTTATGCATTTATAAATTGTATGCTTATAAGGGCTTTCACCCAAATTTTTTTTTTTATTTTTGCTTTCTCATACTTAAGGATTCTTACATCCCTTAAGGCCAATAAGGAGTTACAAAAAAAAAAAAAATCTAATTCTTTCAATGTGTGGCAGAGTTATGTTTACAAATTTGATACATGAGGCCATATTAATTTTATAGAATAAATTAGGATAAGATTTTCTAGGTAAACGCATTATATTTTCAAAAAGCTAATTTTGTTCCCTTTTGTTTTATTTTAGATAATGATATTCAATGAAGAGAGAACTTGCTTACATACCAATAAAGTAATAAAAGACATTCATTTATGGAAAAAGTTTGAGTTTGAGAGAAGATGTAAATATCCAACAAGCAAAGTCAAGTCACAATATAATACATCGGTCTAAAAGTACAAAAACATGTTAAGTCTATAAGAGAAAGTAATAAATCCTAAAACTAGTCATCTCTAATGTCTCCTTGGTCCTTCTTGCTATTGTTCCTACTAAGCTCTTGAAATGCATAGTCTTTATAATTTCCTTTATAATTAAGACATTTCACTTGTGTTATGCTTAATCTTGGACCCTCTCCTTCTGCACCTCACTCATCCAAGCAAAAAAGTTTATGTTATAATCATAATAATGAATGTGAAAAAATAGAAATTTTAGGAAAAAAGTAAGCTCAGAGATTACGAGAATAATTTACTTACATATGCAAGGTATGCCTCATCTGAGTTTTGTAAGATGTAGTTCTTTGCGATTATTAGATTGCAATCTAGTCACATAATAATATCTCAAACAACCTAGAAAATTGAAATTATAACATAGTGTACATATGGTGTAAGTGAAGCAAAAATGAGAAAGGTAAGAATATGCTTACATAGGTAGTAGCCTCTAGAATAAAAGTAAAAAGGCTTCATGTCAAAGTGAGCTAATCTAATTAACCTTATAAATCATATGCATAGCACTGAGTGTCACTAGGATTAGTTAAGTCACCTAAAAGGACTCTGAGTAGTCATAAAAATAATAGGCTATGATGACATGCCAATAGCTACAAAACTAAATGAAATATCTCTTTTGTAACCCGATAAGCATAAGATTACATCATAATATGCATTTTTGGTGTTGATAAGTGTGTAGACAAATACAAAAGGAGAGTGTAAAGTGTGTATATACCACATCAATGCCCTTTTCAAGCCTAAAAGTAAGAGGCAATGGTCTCAAACTTTAGTGGGCAATGAGCTCCTTCTAAGTACCTTTTGTATGCTTTTTTACAAAGTCTTTAGTAGCCATTTCTAAGAGTGCCTTAGTCAGCTTACTACCTATCATTTTTTTATTATAACATTGACTTTGATGGACTATTTAGAATATAGTGGTTAACTAGTCTTATATCCTAATCACAAACTCATTTTCCTAGATACGAGGCACAACCATTTGGACTCTAAAAATGAAATAAGTAGTCAGGCTTAAAACTTGAAATAGATAGTCACACCATCTCTTAGAATTTCCCCAAGGTGAAGTCTACCTTTAAGAAGTAGAAAAGTAATGGTAGTGGTTAACATATCTAACCTGTCAATTTGATTATTAGATTAGTTATTTACTAGTTTTGCTTTATTTTATTTTGCTAAACCATGTCAAATGTTGGCAATTTCAAGTGAGATTAATGAAAACAAAAGTTATGTGTTTTGCGACTCATTGATCTTATATTCTAAATCCATTATAAGCTATAGAAATGTGTGTTTGATATATAGGTCAAAGGTAAACAAAGCTACTAGGAATTTATGCTCATACGCCTATAGTTGTTAGAAAAGGGGAAACAAAATCAAAATTATATTCCTTAAAAGTTTGAGAAATGAAGAAGAAGGTTTGAGAAGAGAAAAAAAAGATACCTTAAGAACCCTCTACTATTTGCAAGTCCCTACAGCTTTATGGTAAACAACATTCATATAATAATATAAGTGCACTAAAGCTGCATTACCCTAGTAAATTGAAGTTATATTGTCTAAATCTTAAAGTTAAGGAAAAAGTAAAGATCTATGGCGTTTCTGGTGTTACAAAGAAGTATGGTCTTTAAGAGGTATAAAAGAAAACACTTGCCATTTACTCGATCTTGATATTTATTTGAGTAGAACTCTAAGAAGCCATTTTCTTAAAGATCTTATAATAAAAAGAACTAGTGGTCTTTACAGTGGATAAAAATCCCAAAAGTCTATATATGTAAGTTTTCTTCTCATGTCTTATAGTATGTATAGTGTACAATCAAATAGAAAAGGTTCCTTGTAGCATGTTACACCTATAATGCTAGTGTAAGAAATAAGATTGATGGTCACCTCTTTAATAGGTAAATTAAAAGTTTGAGCAGTACCCATCCATCATTACATAAGTATGGTCATCAATTTGAGGATAAGGTATTGATTTGCCTATCAAAACCATAAGTCTTAATTCCTTTTTACTCTAGTTTTAGGAAGGGTAATAACCATTGTTTGGTAGCATTCATATATTTATCACTTTTCATTAAGTAATGATCATGTTGCGAATGAGATATGGATGAAAAACAAATGAAAATGTTGAGTAGTATAAAGCAAATGCGTGTTTTAGGAATTTAAGCTGAGAAAAAAGTGAAGATGTGAAAAAATGGGCCAAAATGGGCATGTAGGACCCTTTGGAGACCTATGCTCGTATGAGCTTAAAGAAGCCTATGTGGACATATGTATGCCCCATATGGGCGTAGTGAACCAAGCATAAAAAATGGTAGTTCAGATTCTAAAAATGCATATTTTAACACTTTTTGCTCAAATGTGTAAGAGTATCTGATATTGTATATGGCTATTGAAATGAGTGGAAAAGGTGAGCTAAAATGGGAAACTCACCTATGTCATATAAACCATAAGTTTTTAGTTTAAATCAAGTGTTTGTACAAGTGTTAAGGTGTTTTGCTTTAAAGTTGAAGCTTTGGGAGTACTAGCCATGATATTTTTAATGAGTTTTGTTAGAACTCTAAAGTCTTATATATGGGGTTTAGTTATAAAAAAAAAAAAAAGGAAATAGAAAATGGTGGAAAGAAGAAGGTGGGTCTATCTAATATTAATGGTTAGGTTACTAATCCCATACAGGTTTTTCCTTAAGCCCATACAGGATTTGTGCTTCTTAGCCACTTTTTCGGTCATTTCTCATATTTTTAAGCTAGTTTTCAAAATTTTGACATCAACCAAGATGATGTATGATTTTCAAGTATCCCAGGATGTGTTGGATAAATTTCTAAACTTAGGAGCAAAATGATAATTTTGAAAAAATTAATGGAAAAACTTATCTTTGGGTTGTTTATTGCATTTTGAAGCTAATTTCCAAATTTTTGAACTCAACTAAGATGATTTATGATTTTCAAGTATCTTAAGATGTGTTGGTTGAATTTTTGAGCTTAAGAGCAAAATGGTAATTTTGAAAAATCTAAGGGGAAAGCTCATTTTTTGACCATTTCATGCATTTTCTAGTTAGTTTTTGAGATTTTCAATCATAACCAAGATAATTTATGATTTTTAAGTGTCATGATATGTATTATACAAATTTCCAAGCTTTAAGGCAAAATGGCAATTTGAGAAAGTTAATGGCAAAGCTCATTTTTTTACAGTATTTTGGCATAAGTTTAAGGAATCAAAATTTAAGGTGATGGGTGACAATTCTTATATGAATTGATCTTTAGAATGAGACTTAATGATCCAGTAAAGACAAAAGTAGGTGATTTAATGACTTCTTAATGGTGCAAATTTCATGGTGTGATTAGTGTGCATAATGGATAGTATTTGATTAGTTGGGTATCCATCCCATATATGAATTTTATAGCAATAACAAAAGTGCTTGAAGGTAATAGAATGATCCCTAATGCTTGGAGGCCTGATGAGAATTTCTTCAAATAAAGAATTTTAATATCAGTATGGAAGAATCTACTAAAAAGCAATTTAATAAG
The DNA here is from genome assembly GCA_949677035.1 of Omphalea diandra. NCBI lineage: Eukaryota > Viridiplantae > Streptophyta > Magnoliopsida > Malpighiales > Euphorbiaceae > Omphalea > Omphalea diandra. The sequence goes on along the minus strand of CATIWR010095973.1, from coordinate 29,192 downwards.
AACATAGAGATCTAAAAGGATATTGAGAAGGGAATTTCCAAGATCAAGGATGTCAAATGTGTTAGATGATAGGACCAAGAAGTCCAATATTTTCTATATCATCAAAGACAGTCATATAGAACATAGATTCATTCTAGCATCACCATCAATTGAATTTGTTAAGGTATACATTCTCATTATTTTAGCTTATTTTATTGCTATCTTGGTAAGAAGAAAAGAAAAAAAAAAGGAAAAAAAAAAGAAAGAGTTAAGATTTTAAAAAAAGTGAGAAAAAAAAAAAGAATAAGTGAAGAGAAGTGAAAGAAATAAAGGAGAAAGGAAGAGCAGAAAGATAATAAGAAGAAAAAAAAAAGAGAATAAAAGGAAAGAAGTGAAGGAAAATAAAAAAAGAGAGAAGAGAAAGAGCTGAGATAAAGGAAGAAAATAAGAAGAAATAAGTGAAAGAAAATAAGAAAGAAATGTGAAAATATAAAAGAGAGAAAAAAAAGGTGGGAGAAAGGAAAAGAATAAAAGAGATAAATAGAAAGTGAAAGAGAGAAAATGAAAGGGAAAAAGAAAGAAAGAGAGAGAAAAATCAAGAACAAGAATAAAAATGAGAATGAGGCTTGATAAAAATGAAGGAATGATTTGGACTACAATCCTGTAAAAAAGATTAACTTGGATCATATGTCTTATGAAGGAATGATTTGGACTATAATTTTAGGCTATTTATCTAATGAGGAATGAATTAAATTGCGACCTTGGATTGCATACTTGATAAATAAGTGACTTAAGCTTTATGCTAAGTAATAAATAAGGATGACCGTGTATCTTTCATATAGAAGTGTTTCTTTGATTAAACTGCATGTCTTTTGTAAATGAGGATTCCATATTAATTTGCATAAAAGAAAATTTTATTCGCACAATTTTTTGTTTACCAAAGATGATTTATAGTATGCTTTAGTTTATTTATTTGCCTTAGTAGATTTTTTAGTATTCTTGCATGTTTAGTTCATCTAAAGAAGTCCTAAGTTGATTCACATGAATGAGTGGATTATCTACATGGATGAATCATTTATTTGTTTTAATTATCTTTATTATTTGTATGCATCTTTTGCAACATCATTTCATTTGTTAGTTATCATTCACTTTGATTTCTTACATTGTATACATATATTATTTCTTTTATTGATGGATGAATGTGTGTGAAGTTGCAAAATGAAGAACATTAATGCAACAGTCCTGTTCCATTAAAGCTGCAAGAAAATGATTAAATACTGAAGATTTGGACCTTTTTTGTCAACTTATGTTATATATTTTAATGCAATGTAATTCTACTTTTTGACCTTGTAATATATGAAGTATGGCTTACCTTGTGTTATGTAGAAAGTTAGAGACCAAGTTCCACAATTTTACGGGAGTTAGTATTAAACTCCTTAGCTTGTAAGTAATATAATGTCTATATAAATCAATGAAGCTCACTTTTGTTATGTTCTCCTTCATTTTTATTCTTAAATTCTTTGTGTTTCAAGTTAATTTTGACAACAAGTGGTATTAGAGTTGCCATTGATTTGAAGGGGCAGTAGGAAAGAGAGAAAACAAGTAAGAAAACCTATCAAAATTAACCTTAAACACTTGGAAGATTACTTGGTCATGGCTTTTATTACTTCCAGTAATTTAATTAAAGCTTCCCCTCCTATTTTTAATGGAGAAAATTATCCGATTTAGGTAGTGAAAAATGAAAACTTATCTAAGAGCTTTTGATTTATGGCAGGGTGTTGAAATAGGGAAGGATCAGTAACCTCTTCCAGAAAATCCTACTTTAAACTAGATTAATCATCACAACAATGAAGAGGTTGCAAAGAAGTTCAAGGCTTTGTCTTGCATTCATTCAACTATTAGTGATGTCATTTTCATAAGGATAATGGCCTTTGATACAGCTAAAGAAGCTTGGGACAAGTTACAAGAAGAGTTCCAAGGGAGTGACCAGATAAGGCAAATGTAAATTCATAATCTGAAAAGGGATTTTAAGCTCCTTAAGATGAAGGATTTAGAGACAATTAAGGAATATACTAAGAAGGTTATGAAATTGGTGAACTAGATATGATCACTTGGTGAAAAGCTATAAGGAAAAAGTATTATTGAAAAGGTTTTAGTGACCTTGCTTGAGAAGTTTGAATCTAAGATCTCATCATTTGAAGATTCTTGGGACTTAAATAAGATTTTCTTGACTTAACTTGAAAACTCCTTACAAGCAATAGAGGAAAAAAAAAAAAAGCTTTATAGGTAACAAAAAGTCTCTAAAGGTGCTCTTATTGTAAACTAAAAGAGTAAGTCATAACCTTATGCCTCATCTCATTAATAAATAAGCCAACCACTAAAAAAAAGAAGAAAGATAAGAATGAGCATATTAGAGGAAGACTAAAATGAAGGACGAATGGGTATCCATCTTGTCTTCATTGCAATAAAATGAATCAGACTGAAAACTACTATTGGCACATGCTTAGAGTTTAATGTAGGATTTGTAAATAGTTTGGACATGTTGATAAGTTGTGCAAAATAAACTAACAGCCTCAAACTCAACAAGCACAAGTAATTAAACTTGCGGAGGTGTATGCAAAAAAGTTGTTTATGGCAATTAAGCAAGATAAAAGCTATGACTCTTGTAATTGTTCATAATCTTGGCTGATTGGCAGTAGTTGCACACACCACATATCACTTGAATTGGAGAAATGTAGAGGCCTACAAAAGCTATTCCTCACAAGTCAAGATTGGAGATAGGAACTATTGGAGGTGAAAGGAAAAGGTGTTGCAATTGTAAAAATTCTCTTAAGTACCAAATTGATTGATGATGTTATGTTTATGCCTATAATTTTACAAAATCTAATAAGTGTGGGACAACTAGTTGAAAAGGATTTTGCTTTGCATTTTAACAAATGTAGATGTGATATTTTTGATCCATCTAGTTTCAAGCTTCTCTTAGTAAATAAGATAGGGAAAAACTTCCTTATTGAATTGAAACAAACTAAGATTGAGGCATGTACTAGCTTTGTTGATGAAACCATTCCCTGGCATAAGAGATTTGGTCACTTTAATTATTCTACTTTGAAGCAAATAAAAAACAAAGGCTTCGTAAATGAAATGCCTACAATATATGAATATGAAGGTGTTTGTGGAGTCTGTCAGATGGGGAAAACAAACTAGGTTGCCCTTTTTTGCAAATCAAACTTGGAAAGCTACTAAAAAGCTCTAGCTTGTTCATATTGATGTATGTTTGAAGAGTTATTGAAAAGTTCTAGCTTGTTCATACTAATGTATGTGGCCTAATGAAAACTTTTTCTTTAAATGGGAGTAAATATCATGTAATTTTCATTAATGATCTAACTATATTTTGTTGGGTTTATTTTCTTACGCAAAAATTTGAGGTATTTGTTTTATTCTTGAGATTCAAAGTTAAAGCTAAGAATCATTGTGTTCATTTAATCAAGACACTAATGTCTGATAATAGCACTAAGTAGGCCTCACATCAGCTTGTAAGCTATCTTCATGAGGCTGGAATCAATCATCAACTTACTGTGACCTACTCACCTCAGTAGAATGGTGTGAGTGAGAAGAAGAACAGGTCAATAATGAACATGGCAACGTGTTTGATGTTTGAGAAGGGTCTTACAAAGTAATTATGGGCTGAAACAACTAATACCTCAGCCTATCTGCTAAATAGACTTCCAACCAAGGTTGTGGAAGGCAAGACACCTTATAAAGCTTGGTTTGGTGTCAAGCCTGGTGTGAATCACCTCAGGGTCTTTGGTTGCATTTGTTACATTCATGTGCCAGAGATGAAAAGAGATAAGCTAGATCACAAGTTTAAAGTTGGAATATTTCTTAGTTACAACACCAATTCAAAGGGATATAGAGTGCTAGATTTAAAGACACAAAAGGGCATGATTAGTAAAGATTTAAAGTTTGATGAACTTGTAGCCTGAGATTAGGAAAAATCTATTGTTCCTTTAAACAAAATTCAAATTGAAGGGCATTTATCCCAAGAGCAAGTTGAAGAAGAAGGAAGATCAAAATCAGATGAAGAGGTTAGTGTGAGAGGGAACAAATCTCTTGATGATGTGTATAGCAGATGCAACCTTGCCATGGTAAAATTAATCAACTTTAAAGAAGCATTCAAGGTTCTTGAATGGAAAGTAGCTATGATGGATGAAATTGAAGCTATAAACAGAAGTGGAACTTGGGTGTTAGTGAATAAACTTCATGATGCTCATGTAATTAGAGTTAAATGGGTGTTTAAATTGAAATTAAATCCTAATGGTACTACAAATAAGTACAGCGCAAGGCTTATGGTGAAAGGTCACTTTCAATAGGTTGGAATAGTCTTCAACGAGACATTTGCACCTATGCTAAGGTTTGACATCATCAAGTTGCTCTTGTCACTTGTAGTACACAAAGGATGGTTGGTGAATCAATTAGATGTCAAGTTAACCTTTCTTAATGGCAATTTGGAAGAAGAAACCAGTCTAAGGGGTTTGTGATAAAAAACGAAGAAAATAAAGTTTACTTGTTTAAGAAAATATTGTATGGTTTGAAGTAGGCACCTAGGGCTTAGTATAACAGGATTAATGAATTCCTATTAAAGCTTGGATTTGCTAAAAGCTGCAATGAAGCTACCTAGTATGTGAAAGATGAAAATGGTGGTATTATAGTAATACCCTTATATGTGGATGATTTACTGGTCATGGGTAGCATGATAAGTTTCATTGATGATTTCAAAGTTCAAATGAAAAAGTGTATTTGAAATAAATGATTTAGGTAGATAGTCTTACTTATTTGGCATGGAAATTCATCAATCTTTGTAAGGGGTTTTTATTAGTCAAAGGAAGTATGCTATAGAGATCTTGAAGAAGTTTGCCTTACAGAATTACAAACCTATATCTACACTTGAGGTTCAAGGTGTCAAGCTAAGTAAAAAGTATGAATCAGAGTCTATTGATGCAAATGTTTATAGAAGCCTAATTGACTGTTTGTTGTATTTAACAATAACCAAACCTGATATCATACATGCTACAAGTGTTTTATCAAGGTTTATGCAATCTCTTAAAGAAAGCTACTTTTTAGCAGCAAAAAGATTGATCATACATGTTACAAAGACAATTAGCTATGGAATTCGGTATAAAAAAAGCACAATAAATAAGTTATTGGGATTTGTTAAAAATGACTAGGCAAGGTATGTTGATGACATGAAGAGTACATATGCCCGTTGCTTTACACTTGACTTACGTATAGTCCATTGAAGCAAAAAGAAGCAAAAGATAGTTGTTCAATCAATAACCGAAGCTGAATATATTGTTGTTGCCACTTAGCTATGGAATATAGTAGAAAAAAAGCACAATAAGTAAGCTATTAGGATATGTTGAAAATGACTGGGCAAGGTCTATTGATGATATGAAGAATACATATGCTTGTTGCTTTACACTTTGCTCAACTATGGTTTGTTGGAGCTCAAAGAGGCAAGAGACAGTTGCTCAATCCATGAATGAAGCTAAATATATTGTTGCTACTGCTAGAGTAAACCAAGCCATTTGGTTAAGGAAGTTGCTGAGAGCATTGAATGAAGTTCAAGAAAGGCCTATTGAAGTTCTATGTGATAACAAATCAGCTGTTGCTATCTTCAAGAACCTTATTTTTCATTAAAAAAAAAAAAAAAGGAGCATATCAAGGTGAAGTACCATTTCTTAAGAGAGGTAGAAAAGGAAGGTAAAGTGCAACTCCTCCACTGTAATTATGAGGATAAAGTTGTAGATATCTTAACCAAAGGACTTCAAAAAGGAAGGTTTGAAAAGCTAAGGCAAATGTTAAAAGTGTATCCTTGCTTAACAATCAAGAAGGAGTGAAGTTGTAGAATGACGAACATTAGTGTAACAATCTTGTTTTATTAGAGTTGCATGAAGATGATTACATGCTAGAGATTTGGACATTTTTGTCAACTTATGTTGCATATTTTAATGAAATGTAATCCTACTTTTTGACCTTGTAATATATGAAGTATGGCTTAGATTGTGTTAAGTAAAAAGTTAGAGGCAAAGTTCCATAATTTTAGGGGAGTTAGTATTGAATTCCTTAGCTTGGAAGTAATCTAATATCTATATCGATCAATGAAGCTCACTTTTGATGTGTTCTCCTCCATTTTTATTCTCCAATTCTCTATGTTTCAGGCTAATTTTGACAATAGTGTGAATATTATTGTCATACCTATATAAGTTATGGAATTACGTGCATGAAACAACTATTATTTATAGGATTGCATGCTAGTTTTTAGGATTTTTCTCATTTGATAAAAATAAGTCTCACTGTATTGGACTATCCTATTATTTTATTCTCCTATTGATTTATATATGCATGGCACATATTTACTTATAATGTTTGTTATATGAATGACTTAGGATAATATATTGGACTTATTTCATAAAATGTAATAATAAAATAAATCACAACTTATTAGATGGCTAGAGTAATGTCTGATATACTTGAAGTGCATAACATCTTCTCCAGGTATCTAGCTTTTCAAACTCATCTCTAAAGAGAGTGATGTAATGACTCTAATTAGTTTCCAATCACACTAGATGACGACTCCTATTTTTGTTATGATCGTTATACTAATATATAACCCTAAGATTTTGATTAGCTCTCCTTAAGTTTTTCCAATATATTATTCCATTTTGCCTTAAGAGTTCTTGACACTGTAAATCAAGCTACAGTCGCCACTCCATTGTCACAAAAGAGCAATAAGACCGAACGCTTATGTAGGTGAGTCCGTATATTTTTTTTAATGATTGTTTACCATCCAAATCATTATCCCTGACTTATTTAAGTTATTTTCCGTAATTGTTCCTTTACTCGACGGTATTAAATATTTCTTACTAGTTAGTGAGAGAATTTTCAAGCGCTTCAAATTGAATTACATATTCTATTCTCCTTTTTTGTTATTTTATTTTGTCATATTTTAATGCATATTTTCTACTCAATATATTTATTCCTCACCTAGGTATACTTGAAATCAAATCAATTAAATATAAATAGAGGTGGCAACAGGTTTGATATGTTTCAATTGGGTCAACTTTTGATGGAGTCACTTTAGATTACGAATAAATCAAATTAAGATATCGGGTTAAAGTATATATCAAGATATAGAAAGATATTCAAGTCATTTGAAATTTTTGAGTTTTAAATATGATTAAGTCACTCATAATTTTTAAATTTTAACAATAAAATATTATTTTAATTTTTAAATAAAATTTAAATATTTTTAATAATTTAAATCAAACTATTTAAATTAATCTATAGGTTGAATTAATTTAGATTGATCTACAAATCATGTTGAGTAAAATCAGTTTGGTCAAAACATTTTTGGTTAATTTCATATTTCTTTCCAAGTCATGTTTGGATTGCTTTTTTGAGTGAGTTCAAATTGGGTAAAAAATTATCACTTATAAATACAACATAATAATATAAAAATATAAAAGAGCTAATATAAAATATAAGAAGTAGTAATTAACAATTAGATAACAGATAAAAAAGAAAAATATAACTTGGAGATTTAGTAGCCAAATAGTGTAACATTTCTTAAATTAAAGCCTTTCAGTGGATTACTTTTTCTTTTTCTCAATGATTTTCTTCTTTTGTATATATATTTTCTCTTGTTACAAATCTCAATTTTTTTTTTTTAAAAAAAGCAACATGTAGTTTTGAGATGATTTTTAATAGAAAAGACTTTGTTTTATGAAAAGAAGAAGAACTTAAAAAAGAAAAATATCGGTTGATGCAAGAAGCAATATCGCTCGTCGTGTCACATTTACATAAAATTTGTATTTTTATAATTATAGAAAATAAATAAATAAAATACAAAGTATGAATAAATATGTATAAAATTAATATTTAGTGTTAAAATTAGGTATTGAAGGAATGAATGTCAAAGTATGATTATTGTGATTATTGCTATATGATTACATAAAATGAATTGGAAAAAATAAAATATGATAAAACTAAATATAGAAGTGAAAGGTAAATATTAAAATTATGTATTGAATTTATAAAAAAATAAAAGAAGAAAATCTAAATGCTTTTAGGTGTCACAATATTATAGGGAATATAACACGCATCATTTATCCATGTTCTTAAAAAATGAAGATAAAAAAATAGTTTAGTTTTAGAGACATTTTTCAGTTTTTAGATAGATAGAGTTTATATTTCTTTATTAAAAAATTTCATCAAAGAAATAAATAATATTACTATTTATTATTTAATTTTAATTTTGCTATGGATTCCTTCTTTTGCCAATGATTGTCGGTCTTTTGGGATGATTGTGTTCGTAGTCATATAGTGAATTTCTTTTGCCAAGTGCAATTGTTTGGTGTAGTATTTTATTTTCTTGGGTAATTATGAAATGCTGACTTAATTAATTATATTTTAATCATGTTTAATTATACTTTAATAGTCTATTTGATAACTTAATTTATCACTTAAAATTAAATTTTTTTAGCACTTTTTACTATTAAAATGTTGATAATATAATAAAGGTCTAGCTTACAATTTTAATTAAATAATAAATTATTTAAAATGATAAGTCAAAATAATTAATTTAAAATTTTTGCTTAAAATGTTAAGTTATTATTTTTTAAATATTTTTAGTGGAGTAAATTTTATATTCTTAATATACTTTTAAGTTATAACAAACAAATTAAAAGTTTTTATTTGATTTTTATGCCTTTAACATATTTTAAAATTATTATTGATTTTACACTCTTATTTTATATATTTGAGGGAAATTTTATTTTTACTATATGATTATTATTTCTAAATTTTTTATTTTTATGTAATTTTAAATATATATTATATAGTTAAATCTTAAAGTCAGTATTAAAAAATTAAATATGTTCAATAAAAAATTTTAATGATTTTTAGTAATTACAATTATCAATCATATTTAGAAAATTTAATACTTGAAAATTTTAATATTCATTATATTCAACATTTAACATTTAATATTTAATTTTTTAATATTTAATATTTAATTTTATAAAATACAACTTTATTTAAAATTAAATGCTTATTTTTTATTGTAATTAGCCAAAAAAATATTTTATCTTGGAGAAATTTTTAAGTAGAATGATTCTACCATGTCATCGATAGATAAATTCAACAAAAATATGTCATGTAAATTAATGATGACATGAATGCTGATATGTTAGTGTAATTCATTATTTGTGGTAAAATTTAATTTAATTACTTTATATGAGATGATATCATTAATTGTCATTACATATTTTCATTGAATTTGTTTACAAATAATGTAATATACTCAATTTACTTAAGAATTTCTCTTTATCAATAGAGAAGTTCTTGGGCTTGGTATCCACTCATCTTCCCTCCAAGGTGAGTTGGATTCAAAACTTATACAAGTTCTTGGGATTGGTATCCACTCATGCTCCCTCCAAGGTGAGTTGGATTCAGAACTAAATGTTTATAAGTTCGACTCGCGTGCGCACCTACACTTTCTGCCTTAGAACTGTTAATTTATGACACAATCAGATCAAACAATGCGACAAGACACGTAGTTAAATAGATTTAAGTTTGGTATAAATAATTATAAATCATAAACGAGTCAATCCATATATAACAGGATAAAAAAAATAAGTTTAAATAGATTAACTTGCTTAACTTGTAATAAATATGATTAGATATGATTATATAATCAAGTTAATAAATTAACATATAATATATGATACAATACATACATTTAAATATGATTAGACAGATGTGTTATATATATATAACCTTTGAATCTGGCTCTATATAACCTTTTATTATGACATGATTAATTAAAAGAGTTACACATATAGTATTGTATAAACTACTTCATAAATATGCTCATATTATGATTAAAGATTTTAACTTAATTAATTAAATGATCATGTTTAAATTAAACTTTTTTATGTTATACATGCGTTTTGATATGACACTATTAAATATGACATGAAATGGATTGTCACACCTACCTCAACTTACTTGAAAAGTAACATATTAATACTATATACTTTTTCTATTTAATTAAAATTTATTAAAATTAAAATTTGTAATTTTATAATTTAAAATGATTTTTTTATTATTCAGTGAAAAATAAATTAGTTATTAATATTTTATAATTTTATTATATTGAGCTGAATTAGTATAAAAACGTATGAACTCAAATAATCGAGCAGCTTTACCTAACTTATAAGAACTGAAGACACGACTTAAAATCTCAACTTACATTTGTAGCAAATTTAGTTTATCCAAGTGTTTTATAATATTACAATTCAAGAACTAAGTGTAATTGTAGAAGCTAAAAGCAATTGTAGAAAATAAAGGTGTCAAATGGTCGGACCAAACAGATTTAATCAATTTTGGAGCAAAATATTTTTATGTGAAGTTAATTTTGGATTTTTTTTTTTGGGTGGATTAAGGCTGGGTCATTTTAAATTTGTGATTAAATTGACTCAAGTCATTAAAACAAGATATAAAAAGAAATTTAAATAATTTTAGAGTCATTTTCGATTTCTGAAAACTCAAAATTTTGATTTCTTAATAAAAATATTATTTTAATTTTAAATAAATCTTTATTTTAATAATTTAATCAGTCAAGTTTGGTTGACCTCATATTTAACAAAACAAATTTTAAACTATTTTGAATCGAATAAAAAAAATTCTCTATAAGACTAAAATGAGGTCCGAATGTAAAATTTTTAAAAGTAAAGTTTTAAGAAATTAAAAGATTTAAAAATTACAATTAAATATTAGAGTGTACATAGATGATAGCCAACCTTACAAAGCAAAACGACTAATTCTGAAACAATAGAAAGGAAAACATACGCCAACAGAATGCATGTATTAGCCACGAAGCTAGGTGCATTAATGGCATTTGTCTTTATTAACGAGTATTATCCATTATGAAAATTTTCATCCACAAGATGCGCAGATTCTTATCAGCTGGTTTTTAGATCAATAAAATCTGACAGACATAACGCATTCTAGTGAGGGCATATCAGAAATACCCCATCGTAAACTTTGCTCGCGTAGATATAACGAACAGAAGAGTTCTGAATTTTTTGTCAGAAACAGAAAGATAGTGTATAGATGGAGAAGCTTACAGATTTGAGCCACCTCTTCGTTACCGTGTTCCTTAGCGGCCTGGCTGCCTGCATGGTGTCTCCGGTCATGACAGATGTCACCATGTTGGCCCTTTGCCCCGGTCTAGATGAGTGCTCTCTTGCTATTTACCTCTCTGGAATCCAGCAAGCCGTACGTTTCTCCAACTGTTATTGACTTTCTTCACACTCTTCACTATCTGCATTTTCTCTTCTATACGCTATTACTTAAATTTTCACGATAACAATTAGACCAAAAAAAAAAAACAAAAAGATTAAATAGTTTGCAATTATTTTTTCTTGCTTAATTAGTAGAAACATAATATCACGAGCACTGGCTTTTGCGTACTATCGCGTACGCAATTTTACATATGCTAATATTTTGTAGATGGATAGTTCACTTGATTAAAATAATTATTAAATATATTAATTAACTAATTAATTAATTTGATATTCATATAAATAAAGATAATAAATTATGTATAATTATAAATAAATTAAAATTTTTTAGAATATATATAAAATAAACTTTTTAATAAATATGTTTTTTATTAATAAATGAATGAAAAAATAAATTTAAAGCAAAATGATGAGAAAACTAAATTTAAAAACTAAATAAGAGTTATATGAGATTAATAAAATAAAAATTATTTTTATTGCCAATTATTAATATACATATTTATTGCAATTAATTAAAATATTATAATAATATTTTTATAAAATTTTAATGTATAACAAAATTTTATTTTTATGACTCACAAATTTAATGTATAATAAAATTTCTCTCATAAATTAAGAGAGTACTTTTTTTATAAACTATATTTTCATAGAAATTTTTGTGCTTTTATTATTTTGTGAGATAGTACAAAGATTTTTATGATAGATATTAAAATTTCTCTACATAATACTACATATAATTGTCTATGTAAAAAAAATATTTTGTGGTAAATAAATTTCAACATTTTGATTATCTAACTTTAAATTTTATTGATGAACATGATAAAATAGAGACGTATTGTAAATTTATTTTTGAATTAAAAAACACATCCAACATTTTCAGTTAGAAAGAGAGAATTCTTGGTAAGAATATTTGTCTTCTTGGTTATATCAACATGTATGATATTTTTATAGAAATTATTGCAAATTATTTTTATACTATCACATAAGCCACTTAGTGAACTTAAAATTAAATTAAATTTGTTTTAATTCTAAATATTTAAAAATAAAGTAACACTAAAAAATATAAGCATCTTTATCCATTATTTTAGTTATTTCAAATAATAACAAATTTTAAATATTGAAATAATAATTAATTCTATAAAAATATTATTCATCAATTAAAATTTATAAATTAATATTATTGATGTTAATTTTTAAAATTTTTTTATATCTTTTTATATTTCAAAATTGTTTCTAATTTGCTACTTTTATAGATAATATAATATAGATTTTAAATATTACAAACTTCAAATATTGAAATATGATATAGATAATATAGATTTTAAACTTCACAAATTTTAAAATCGAAATAATAATTAGTTTTATGAAGAAATATTATTCATCCAATTAAAATTTATAACTTAAGGTTATTGTTATCAATTTAAAAATTTTTATATCTTTTTTTGTGTAAAAAAGCTTTCTCTAGTTAGCCACTTTATATATAGTATAGATAGATATATATGAACTTATAAAGATTTATGTGAGCAAATTTAAAAATATACATAAGAAATATAAAATTTCTAAATATATATTAAAATCTATCATATTATCTATAATATGATCAATAAAATTCAATCTTACAAATCATAAATTGTGTAATTTACTTTCATAATTTTGTAATAATAGATGTTTCAATTTATATCAAACTACTAAATGTTAATTTACTTTATATAAGTTGTACTATTAATAATATGATCAAAATTTTACAGCAAGATAAGTTGTGTTATTAATAATATATGATCAAAATATTTAATTAACAACAAAATTAGATTATTATTTATATTTCTAATTACTTAAGCTTTAAATATTTAATAACATTCCATTGAGAAGCTGAAGTAGTTTCATATGCGACTGAATTAAAATGTTACAATTGACGTATTGATTATCTTATAAAGTTGATTCAGTTATTTTAAAATTTAACTAATTTCTTATAATCTCGAATATTTAAATTTTTATTATTTATATAACAAAAAAAAATAATTTAAAAACCATTGTTCATCTAATGGTGGATAGCTATCTTTTAAAAGTTTAAAAGAAAGATCAACTATATAGCACATAGATTTCTACAAAAGTGGTAAATAAATTCAATCAAATTGATTCAGATTAGATTAATTATAGAGTAATTTAAGATCAAGTCATTTTGAATTGTAGGTGGATCAAATTAGATCATTGGATCAAAGTATAAAAAGACATTCATATTATTTTTTTAGTTTCAAATTGAATTACTCATACTTTTAATTTTAAATAATGAAATTATTATTTTAATTTTAAAAGAAATTTAAATACTTTAAAATAATTAAAATAACTGAAAATTGGAGTGAATTGAAGTAGAGTTATAGTCGGATCAATTCAAATTGATTTTTAAATTTGATCTGAAAATTTTCAAATCATTCAAATTTAGATCATTTTGAATTTCATTTGAGATTAAATATTAAGTTCAAATTATTTTTTTTAGAGAGAGTTCAGATTTAGTTTGAAATTGTTACTTATATTTATAAAATGAGTCCACATGTTGAAGTACTGATAGCTATTTGATCCCAATTTGGTCATTTGATTAAGATTCTAACTTTTAGCTAAACAGTAAAGAAAGTTTAATTTTTACACCTTGACCAAATTCTTCATACGCATTATTGTATACTTTCCTCTTCTTAATATAAATATATACCAAGCTACCGAAAGACTTATAGTTCAAAATATCAGTCATCACATTTCTTGGTCGTAGTAAGAAGAAGACAACCAAGAGGGAGTGTAATTAGGCGTTTTCAAAAATCTTGATAACTATTTTGAAAGTTTCTAAACTTTAATTATAATGAAATTAGCATACTTTATTTTCTTTCTCTCAAACAAATATAGAATAAATGGAAGAATAGAAAACATAAGGATTTTATATAAGTTTGGCCAATAATATCTGTCCTTTTTCTAAATTTTACTTAGGTCTTATACTTTTTTTATAGCTCAAGAGAACCGCTCTTTTATAGACTTAGATATAACTTACCCCCGCTTTCCTTTATAAGACTCAAAGCAGAAAACTCTACTTGATGCTTTGTGAGCAACTTAAAATATCTTATAAAGAGTTACCTAAGTAAGTTTCAAACCTCTCAAAAAGATAGAAAATACTAAAATACAAAAAGAATATCTAACTATCAAAATATACAAAAATATAGTTTGAAGCCTCACACTACCAAAAATATAAAGTAAAATCCTTTACAAAGCTCACATAAAGTTTTCAAGTAAATTATATGGCTTTCTAATCATCTCTTTTAAGTCATATAATGTGCTCTTATATAGGCAACAATCAAAACTAGTTATTATTAGCCTTAAAAAACTCCAAACTGCCTTTTTGAGAAAACTAGCCATTATAGAGTTGAACATGCTATTCCACATGGCCATTTTAACTTTGTTCTAGTCAATTCTACAATTCTAGATGAAAATATTTAATTTTGTGCATGGCGAATGAGGTTATTCAATTTATAAATAGGTCATTTAATTATTTTATTAAAAAATAGAATCACCATTTCACACATTTTTAGCATAAATATCTCTTACTCAAATAGACATAATTTTCTCTATAAAACTTTAAATTGTGATCTATTTATTTTATTAGAAACTAAAATTAAAGAGATCTCTCTTTATATATGACTCATTATCTAACTCTTCATAAATTATTCTAGAAAAGCCTTTAAAGTCGACCTATCTATATGATAGCCTTAAATTCAACATAACTATCCTCCACTAAAATGCCTATAATATTTTCTATACTCCTTGGATTTCTACCATTTGACTCTCTGGCTAGAATATCTTCATCTTTCCACCATATATTATGCCTCCTCTAACTCTTTTAGAATAATTCTATAAAATAGTTCAAAGTGTATCTTTCTACAGATTTCTCCTACTAGACTTCTTCATGCTTCAAAAACTTGGCCATTCTCGCTTTATCTTTTAGGGCTTCATTACCTTTATTTTGACTATTACTCGTAGTTTCATGACTTCAAACTACTTAACCACTTTATATGGCTTTTCTTGGTTTTTATTTCTTTGGCATTCTCAAGGCACTATTCTTGAGATGTACATTCCTTTTTTTTTTTTTTTTTTTTTATCTTTCTCTTATTCTTCCCTTCAAACAAAATATAAGTCTTAACAAAAATAAAAGAATATTGAAAAGTAATGTTAGAACTTCTTAAGGTTTTATTATTGCTTAAAATATCATTCAAACAAATGATTAAAGCAATATCTTATCAACCTTGAGATCATATAATCAACACAGTCACAATGCTTAAGCAACTCAACCAATTCTCTTTATTTTAAATTTAAGTCCCTCTAAGTAAAAATATACTACAAACTCTTATGGTTAATAAAGATCTCAAAAGGCTCATTGTATAAATAAAACCTCCAAATCCTTGCAAACACAATTATTGCCATTTCTAAATCATGGGCAGAGTAATTAAGCTCATGTATTTTCAATGTCATAAGGCATAACCTATTACTTTATTAAGCTATAGTAAATGCACCTAAGATCAATTTTAAAAGTATCATAGTGTGCTCATATATCCTTCCTCACCAAATGATAGAGTTGACATCAAAGAGAAGGTTAAGTAATCCTTAATTTTTTGAAAGTTTGTCTCCTATATATTTAACCAAATAGACTTCACATTCTTCTAAGTTAGATTTGTAAAAAGGGCTAACAACTTATAAAAACAATCTACTATAACAGCCTATTAAGAAAGCTTTTTCATTTTAGTAACTATAGTAGGTTTAGGCCTATGGATAACTACCTCTATCTTCTTTAGATCAACTTCAATTCATTCACTTGATATCACATGATTAGGAATGTCATACCATTAAGGCAAAATTTCATATTTAGAGAACTTAGAATATAGCTAATGGTCCCTTACGTTTTGATACTAATCTTAAATGCTAAATATGATCCTTAGGACTATCAGAATACACTAGAATGTTATTTAGAAAAGCTAAAAAAAACTTTGTTCATCAAATCTATAAAGGTTGTTGCATATAAATGAGTAAAAACAACATCATGTAAAGCTTATAATACTTGTATCAAGTCCTAAAAGGCATATGTTAAATATCTTTATAATTCTCAACTGGTGATAATCTAATTTTAAATCAATTTGGAGAAACACTTAGTTTCTTATAGTTGAATAAAGTGATTGTAGATTTTAGGTAAAGGCTACTTGTTCTCTAAAGTGAGCTCATTGCTTATAATCAATTACATAATCTCATGGATTTGCCTATCTTCTTCATAAGCAATATAGGGCACCTTAGGATGAAGTACTCGATCTTCTAACTATACTTTTTATTTTTTAAGCTTTGAAGATGACATCTAATAAGGTGAAGATGACATCTAATAAGGTGTCATAGACATGGGCCTAGCTCTTAGTATTATATTTATGTAAAACTTAATCTCATATTTTTTTTATATAATCCTAGCAATGCTTAAGAAATGCATCTAAGAACTCATTTACCATTAGTATTTACTCAAGTATACCCTTCTCAATTTGCATGTCTCTAACCAAAACCAAATAATCTTGATATTTTTACTTTAACATCTTATGATCACTACTGGTGGATATCATTTTATAAGGAATTATACTTTTATCACCTTGGTTGTTAAACTCTTTCTCTCCTAGTCTTCTAAAAATTATAATCTTCGAATGATAATCCAAGGTGGCATGATGGCTTGCTAACTAATAAAGATCATTTCAAAGTCCATCACATCAAGCATACCTTTCATAGCTATGGTTTAAGATGGATAAAAAATCTTTGGTACTATAAGATGACTTTGAGTTGTATTTATTGTTAAAGAAAACTCTACACAATTAGATTATTGACCTAACTTCATAATTGTACTAAGGGAAATAAAAGAATAAGTGGCACAAAGGTCTAGCAATATGCATATCAAACCTCAAATATGAAGTATACATACCACCATTCGAATTTGAGATTTAGGCATCATATTAAATCAAAATGAAAATCCTTATTTGGCTTTTCATTTATTCTGTTAATTTTATTGAAGATAAGGATGCTCTACCTTCCATTCCTTTACCTTTCTACCTTATGCTCAAAGGGCTTAATTGTTGGCTAGCCTCTAACATGTTTAGGGCAAAAGATGCTAAGGTTGTGCATCCTAGGTATGGATCACTAAGGAAAGGATGACATGGTCCCCATCATTAGTTAGTTCTTAGCAAATTGATCTACCTAAACATACCACTAATATATGTTAGAACCATACAAGCTTTCTTTTTAATGGGGTCCCCTATATATCCAACAAGAATCAATATTGAAGCTAATATAGTTTAAACTCTATCTATTACTTTCATAACCCTAATGCATCCTCTAATGAACTTATTTGTTTACTTTATAATTTTTCCCCTTTTTAAGTACTCTCTTATCTTATGCTAGTTATTGTTACTTTTAGAAGTAGTGATACAAATGCTAAAGACACTAAAAATACCTCATCCTTTTTCTTCTTTTCTTATTAGTAACCTTACCTTTAATGATATAACTAATCTTAATTTGTTTAGCTACATCAACTAAGAAGGAAAAATGTAATATCTTTATAGCAATAATGAGAGACTGATAATTGGGTCAAAGCCTCTAAATATATATCTTAAACTCTCTCTCTCTCTCTCTCTCTCTCTCTCTCTCTCTCTAGGTCTCAACCATGAATGGAATTAAATACTCAAACTTTTTTTATGAAGTCATTAATACTTTTGCCATCTCCTTGCCACGTTCTCTCAAATTTCATTATCTTGTTCTATCAAAAGGTTTAAGGAAAAGCCTATAAGGTAAAAGCATTTGAAAAATCCTTACATGTTATAACATTAATTTTATCTACTATATTGTTCTTAAATTAATTCATGGATCTATTAGTGGCTAAGGTGAAACCTATTATTTGAATGGCTCCTTTATTATCCATCTAAAATTCTTTAGTTAATCTTATGATGGTCTTAACTTACTAGAAAGGATTACTCCCTTCCTTGAACTTTAGATGCTTCAACCTTAAATACTTTATACTCTCAACTCATCATCATCATCATCTCTAACTACTTCTCTCCATTTTCCATATTAAGGTGGGGCTAGGGCTTAGTGTAACTTGTTTATTATAGACTGTATTACTTATTACATGCTAACCAAGATAATAGTGAGATCTATTATAAGGAATTGATATTTTTGTGGAGTTTGGGATTGAGCTTGGGATCTAAGCTCAATCCTTTTTTTTTTTTTTTTTTTTGTCATTACCTTACTCTTGCTTTACCATTTGTAGGTCCTCTTTTGGCTCTCTTAGTTAGAGTAACCTATTTAACTACTAGTTTTAATGAACCCTAATTAAGAGTTTCTTCCTATATCTTATGATGAATGCCTTTCTTACACTTATCTTATGTAAAATTAATAACTCATCATGCCAATAATAAATAAAAGTACAAGATGTAACAAGCAAATCAACAACCATACAAGAAACACACTATGACTCTACATATTATCATACGCATATAATGGGCAAACAATGCATGAAATTGCAAAAATCCATGTAAAAATAATATTAAGATGAAGAAGAATACCTAATTGCAAACTCAACAACCATACAAGAAATACACTATGACTTTATATATCTTCATAAGCATATAATAGGCAAACAATACGTGAAATTGCCAAAATCTATATGAAAACAATTAAGATGAAGAGGAATACTTAATTGCAAACTCAACAACCACACAAGAAACACAATATGACTCTACATATCATCATAAGCATATAATGGGCAAACAATACATGAAATTGCAAAAATCGATGTAAAAACAATTGAAATGAAAAGCAATATTTAATTGCACATTTTTAGTTATAACTTTAAGTACATATTTAATTTTGCTAGTATAAACTAGTTATACTCTTCATCATATGTTAGCACTTTAGAGTCATTTAAACCATTACTTTGACACCAACTTTATCATGACCTAAATCTAGGGGTTAGACCCGTACTAAGAATTAAGTAAGCTTAAGGTAATTGAAAGCCCTAACAAGCCTAAAATCATAAAATCTATCATTATTTGTGTCTTATCATCTCATCAATCATACCTTGACTAAGGCATCCAAGGGTTTTGAAGGAATATGAGGGGACTCCTTTATAGTAAACTCTTTTTATTATCTCAATTAAGCCTATAAAAACTTATTATCCTTAGAGACCTCATTAGCTTGCTAAACATCTCATGTATACTCATATAATCTTATAGTAGGTATAATATTAAACTTAAGATAAAAGTTATAAACCTTATATACATCATTAAAAATGTTAGCTCACTAAAAGCCTTAAGCATATAAGTCATATAATTATCAATCCTATTATAAATAATAAATAACTAAAGTTCTATTACCATTCATACATAGTATAATTCATTACTTAGCTATATCAAGAGTGCAATTATAAATAAACAAAATCAAATATCTTCTTTTAATGCTTTAAATTCTTTTAGACCTACAATATTGGTGAGATGAAGAATAAATGTCTCATCTCAATAAGTAAACAAACATACATGCTTTTAATCTTTTATTTATAAGCATATACATGTTTTTAATCTTTTATTTATAAGCATACTTTATAGGTAAGTAAAACACATCAAGCAACAAACATAAGAAAACAAATGGTAGTTCAATTCACTGATTTTCTTCTTAGGCTATAGGAACTTCTACACTCTTTATGCCTTATCCTTTATCTAAACAAACAAAGTATTTTCTAACCCAAGACAACATACTTAATTTTCTTAAGGTAAGGGGAGTACTTTTAAATTTGAGCCAACTTAACATACTTTAACTTTATTTAACATTATTCATACTCCTTTACCTTATCATAATCAACCATGAATTAGGTGATAAATCAAGTCAACCTTAGAGGCTAACAATGTAAGTTCAATATGCATTTTAACCTAGATAATGCATCTTATGTGCAAAGTGAGCCATTTTTTATGCAATTTATCTTATTATTCTCATAGTTTCATATTCATATGGTGTATTATATAAAGAAAAGAGGGAAATATTATAGAATCTATAATTATTATCTATTTTGAACTTGCTATCCATTTAAAATATAAAGACTTGAACCTCTAAGCTAGTTCTCTTGGCTTTTTTTTTTTTTTTACTTCTATTGGTTTAGAAATACATCATTATCATTATCATTAACAACCCAAGAAGAAATAGGAAGAAAACTCTTAAAACACAACTAAATCCTAGGTGCCTCTTATGACTCTTAAACTTTTGGACATTTCTATGATGAACCTATAACATAAATAACTTTAGACTTCAAGGGAAAGCTAAATAAAGCACTAATAGTAAGGATTGACCATTATCATATTAAAATCCCCAATTAGCTCTTTGAAGCTTCAAACTTATTTCAAGGAATATCTAAGTTGCGAGTGAGATTTTCTACACTTATTTGATTGAAGAGAAAGGTGGGAAATGAGTCTTTTGGCACTAGAAGAATAAGATGAACACTGGGTCTTCACACAATTTTCTTATACCTTTAAAAGAAACTAGCAAGGTGATCTCTTATTAAAATTAATAAGTCTAGTGTTGTTTTTTTTTTTTTTTTTTTTTTTGAGATGGAATAAGTCTTGTGTTTGATCAAGTGTTTGAGGTGTGGAAAACTTAAAGGAAGTGAAAGAGGGGGGTTTGAAACAAAAATGGGTCGATTTGGAAAATGAATAATAAAATAGCCTATTTAGGTATCGTATTGGCCATAAGTGTGGCAAGCTGACATGAGCTTGGCAAATTGTCTATCACGGTTGTATTGGCTCGACAAGGGTGTGTTGCCTAGTTCTAGTATGTCGTGGTAAATTCCTTCTAGAATTGCTTATGACTTTTACACAGGGATACAATCATAGCTGAGCTCTACTGTGATTTTCATCTAGTAGGAGTTATAATATGATTTTCAAACCATTCTAACTCAACCATAATTTATTGAACACCTCAAAGCTCTTTCACAATGAATAATAATAAGTGGGTACATCATCAAACACATTGTTTCAACAAACAAAGCATATCTATATGGTCAAAATATATTACAACAAAAATTTGTAGTCACATGATTTCCACGGGAATAGTGCAAAATTCTTTCATGTGATTTTTTTTTATAAATGTGGTCATGTGATTTGTTTATTAGTAAAACTCTAGCCTGTGGTATAATGTTGTTTGCAAAATGGTATCAGATTCGTAATTCTGTCATGTGCGTCTGGCTTGGTATCAGATTCTGTACATTATTTTAATTAATAATAATCTAAAATTTAGATATAGAATTTATTTACTCTACATACAAAATTTATTCTATTTTTTGTTTATTTTTTGTATATATTTGAATAAATGCTACAACGATAGAAATAAATTTTTTTCAAATATATATAGATAGCAAAAAAATAAATAAATTATGTATTTAAAGTGAATAAATTATGCACAAAAAAAAAGAACAAATTTTGTATTTAAAGTGAATAAATTATGCACATATACATTATTAATTGAAATAATATGCAGAATTTAATATCAGGACAGATGCATGTAACAAAGTTATGGATCTAGTACTATTTTGCAAACGACGTTATACCACAAGGTTAAATTTTGTCAATAAACAAACCACAAGATCATAATTATTAAAAACAAAAATCATATGGTAGAATTTTTTACTTTCCCTATTTTCATATTTGAGTCCATCGATGTTGGTGGAGGTGAAGATATGGGTGGTACAGATCAATCGAGATGCGTATGTGCCATGCTTCCCAGAACCCACCTTTCACTAGTCATCTCATCTTCCTCTTTCATTTCCTTGGTGTTAATTGCTTCTAGCCTCCATCTACACCTCACTTCTCTATTTTCTTTGATTAACCACCATCATGGTTGCTTTTTTTTTTTTTTTTATTTGAGAAACCATCATGGTTGCTTTTAAGTGAGTTGCTAATTTGTGAAATTCGAACATCTTTCTAATTTAGCGTTTAGCTTATTGACGAAATAATGAAGCAATTAATTGTATTATATATGCATACCATGTTGTTTCCTTAGCCACTGAAACAAAGATAAGATTAAGTGTTGGTTTATGCCAGAGATTTGTCGTGGTGGTTGCATGGTGGAAAGGAAAAAAAAAAAAAAAGAACCCAAGTAATTTAAAGTTGATGATTTAGAGTCATAGTTTACTTTTTTTATTAAAAAAAAAAAAAGTAGGACTTATTGTTGATAAGTGAACAAAATATAATTTAAAATGTTATATTAGCTTATCACATCGGCACTGTAAATAATATTGGCCGATTTACCCCCTTAAATATCAAACGAGGGAAATCACAAAATACTAAAATAATATAAAATAACCTCAACACTCAAATAAAATAAAAGATCATTACATGACGTTTTTCTATACTTTTTCCTTAAATTACTATAAGGCAGTTTACTTGCACATGCTTATCTTTTCTACACCTATTGTATAACTCCAGTAAAATGGAAAGCTAATATTTCATATGTTATACAGGTGATAGAATTATGTAAATCATTCGTTACTTTTTAAATAACGATGTGCAATAAATAGAATTATTATTTATCATGCTAGCTATTTAATAAAATAAAGTGATTAAAAATAATAATTTACCATATTAAGCTAAATTAATTTTTGTCTTAAAAAATTAATACATAGTAACTAAAAAATTACATAGAAAATAATAAAAAAAAAAGGATATAGAAAATTGGAAAGAAAATAATGAGAAAATGGATTAAGAAAAGGGAAAGAAGAAAAAAAGTAAAAGAATAAGCAAAACAAGAGAAAATAGTCAAAAAGAAAAAAAATAATGAAAAAGGGCTTAGACAATATGTTCTTTTTGTAAAAAAATAATGAATTTTACAATATAACTAATTATTATTAACTTCATAAGTTGATAGTATTTTCGAGATTACAAATATAAATTGTTTATTTATTGGTATTCAAACAATAAGCTAATCATTCATTGCATAAATAATAATAATAATAATAATAATACCAACAACAACAACAACATTGCTATTATATTTATATAGACAACACAACATACAAATTAATGAATGATTACATTATAATTCTTGTAATGTTTGGATATATATATATATATATATATAATAATTTCTTAAATAATAAAACATGCATACATACACAATATAACGCCATATTATTTAATTTTATGTAATTGATGCAGGTCATAGGAGTGGGATCGGTTGTGATTACACCACTAATCGGAAATCTGTCTGATTATTATGGGCGAAAAGCTATGCTTACACTTCCTTTGACTATCTCTATCATTCCATTAGGTACGCAAGATTTTTTTTTAATCATTAATCCAGGTGATTTTTTATTTTTTATTCTTTTTTATCATTGACATGTTTCATTTCATTCATCTAATAATTGAATTTTTTTTCCCAAATGTTTTTCTAGCTTCATTTGTGCATACTACCAAATGTTTGATGGTTATTTATTTATTTGTTTGCAAAAGTATAATAAACATAATTTTCTTATACTCAAGTCTAGCCTCGGAATTGAGGTACAATCTGATTTTTATTTTAGATTTAAGGATAAAAATATAATTGATAATAAAAATGAAATAAACTGAACTAAATAGAACAAATAATTAAAAATAAATGACTGCAAAATTGACTCTTTTTAACACATCATCTGATTCTTCATGAATGTATGTATATATAAACCATTGTACTTTTATTTCCTTCAAGTTTTATACTGTATTAGAGTATATTAGAAGGAGTTGAAGAGTGAAATATGAATAAAATATAGTCTCTTAATCGTGTTTAAGAAATATTTTATAATTAGTCATGTGTTTACATATTGCACTATATTAATCTATTTTTTAAATAAAACATCTGATTTGCATATTTTATTTTAAAATATTATTAATAATCAAATACATAAAAATTAAAATATTAAAATCACAACAGAAAAATAAATAATAAATTAGAAATAAATTATAATCACAGTAGACTATTTAGACATCAATTAAATTACAAAATGTTCATTTCGAATTAGTATTTATAATATCTATTGCAACATACTTGTTAATCTTAATAAGTTAAAGCAAATGATAATTATTAAATATACACATATTAAACTTAATGTTTAATTTATTATTTTATAAACTTTTATTGTTTATTATTTTATAAACTTATGTACACATTTTATATTTATATTTGTATATATTTATTATTGATAGAATAATTAATTTTATAGTGTTATAAAAAATTGTAATTTTTTTTAAAAATATATAAAACTTTACTAAACCATCTCAATTTTAAACCAAAACGACAATCAGAATGAACTGAAAAGTATATATATATATATATATATATATATATACACACACACACATTCATTATTACGTCTTAAGGGGCATAAAATATTCTTAGAAAAGGTTTATAGGCCTCAACATACATCATCCACAATACCATTGCAAACTTACTAGAAAATGTGTAGAACTAGATAGGGAATGAGTGTCTCAACTTAGCAAAAAGATAGTGATTAACACAATAGTCCACTATAATTTCCGCCTTTTGCCTTAATCGTATAATTTCTCTTACGTCTCATTCCTAACTATTTCTTCGTTAGAGAGATTTCTCTCACATCTAACTAAATGTAAAATAGGTTAATGGGATTTCTTTTGCATCTAACCTTGACACTTTACTTATTTCTTTAGTCTTCTCTTTCTTAGTCTTTATCATAATCGATCATCATCTATTTGGAAATCAAAGTCATCCTCAAGTCTACCAACACATCACATAACTCACATCCAACAATCATCATCATCATTCTTTAATCTAATCATATCAATGCACATGGTTTCATACCTAAAATACTCATTTGACGTACTTATCCTATACTTAAAATAATGATGCTTAAATACAATAATGATGCATAAATACAATAAATATTATATTAAATTATGACCACCCACCTCATGCTAAATCCATAACCTTATCCTTTATCACCACTCCTTCTCCAAGCACATTTTCTATAATTTTTGCCTCTCAAGAATCCAAACTTTTTAACACATGCAATCTACTATAAATTTCTACTCCAACCAACCCAAAAATTATAGATTGAGGTATAAAATTACTTGAAGGATAAAAGAAAATACAAGGTCAACTCTTGAAGAAAAAGAAAGCTCCACTCTTGAACACCAATCAGGGTTGTAAAATCAAAGGATAAATCAAGGCTCAAGGTCATGTTTAAAATATGTTTATAATATGGATTTAGTGTTTAGAGGGAGTAATAAAATGAAAGGAAGTTTAGATACAGAAAAGGCTAAGGGGTTGGAGAAAAAAAGATAAATTTTGAAAATTTTTTAAATGAAAAGGGGTATATATACCAGAGGTCCAGAACAGCTATTTAGGAATTAAATGGACATTTCAAGTAAGTTAAATGTAGCTATTGACTCATCTGAGAATTCAAAGAAATTTGATTGTCTTGAATTGGGTTATTCACTTTTTGCATAGTCCGTTTAATTCAAAAGCCGTTAAAACTTTTCTTTCACCCTCTCTCAAGCCTAGGGTTTAATCTAACATGTCTCAACTTATTTCAACTCAGTCTTCGAGATCTTAAATATCCTCAAACATGTAAGGAACATGCCAAAATTATCTTAGAAGTGCACACCTCCTAAAGAACGTCTATCATACACCCTTAAGGAAAATTAGATTGTTATAAAATAACTCTTTATGTGATGCTCCTATTTATAGAGTTAGCCTCCTTCAATGTTGCTCTAATTGGAATCCAAATCCAATAAGAAATAATTATAAAATAAGAGTTCTACATAATAAAAGAAATAATTCCCCGTCCATTAGAGAAATATTTCTTAAAGAATTTTTTAAAAGTATTTTTTTAATACTTATTAGAAACTGTTAGTGATAATCTAACACAAAACAAGATTTTTGCATATTATGTATTTATAAAAATAAGTGGAAATAACCATATATCACAGTTACAACTAATCATATTGATGACAATACAATATAATATTATAACATAAGATAAATTTTAGAGATAAATCCAACATGAAAATTCTATCCAAATTTATCTAAGAAAAATGGCCTAAATCGAAAGAAAATTGAAGTCAATATATCTACGCCTAACTTAACCTGGTAAAATATGACTTGAAAAAATGCGATCTAATCTAAATTGACTAAAATTTAACTCAATTTAAATTACTAATTAAAATCAAATAACATTTTTATTTTAAAAAATTTTAAGTGATGCAATCATAATCACAAAATTTTTTGGTATCTCAACTCAATGACTTAACAACTTATAATTAGAAGTATGCATACTTTAATTTATTTGAAAAAATATATATGATAAAAAAATTGACTTGATCTGAAATAACTCGTATAAACCAAACCTTAATAACCTATTTGTTACCTCTAGATAATTCTCTTAAATTACTGCATAAATCTCTTTCGCATGATTCTTGAATTATTTTAATATTTTACTATTTTTGAGTGAAACTATTTATCACAGTTATGGTAGTACCTTAAGAGATAATGTTATCGTGAAACGTAGTTCAACAGCCGTATTTGAAAATATAAACATAATAGCAAAATGAGGGAGAAAACAATCATAAAAATTATGCAGCTTCGTACAAAAGGGAAGCATAATAACGGACATGGAAATGAGAGAAAAGTAGGGAGGGACTGCTATTAATTTGCCAATAGTATAGTTGTAACTCAGGTTAATAAGAATTGTGTTCAGTTCGTATTAAGACAACATAAGTATAATAATATTTAAATCAATAGAAATATGACATTGTAAACTACTATAAAAATTTAAATATCAACACAATCTAATTATTAAATAGGTGATACACTATGATAATATGTTTTGGATAGTCTATTTATGTTAAATAAAAAATAATTTAAAATCCCATAAAGTTATTATCAAATATACCATAATACTACGATATAAAAATAATTAATAATTATGAAAATAATGCATTGTTTTTTTTTAATAGAGGAGACAAAACTATTCTTTCTTATTCTTTATTGATATTAGATTTATCATATTATTTTTATGCTAAGAATGTCATTGACGACTCTACTCATGACATGCTAAATTAGTTTCATATTATATTCAAGTTAAAACGATAACCAAATGAACACAATAAGTCTAAATACAAATTGTTTGATCGTATGGGTTCGTGTCCTTTTATTGTCTGGTGTTCAATATTTCATCCGTAAGTAGGGGCATCCAAACTAAAAATAAAAGTGAAAAATTACGAGAGAAAAATTCTAGAGAGAATCAAAAGAAAACAAAATAATTTTTTTGTTAACTATAAAATAAAATAAACAAGTGAATATATTTTAAAGAAGATAACTAATAAAATATTATTATTATTTTTTTTTACGTAACTTTATATATGTATGTTTGTGCATGTGTAGCATTTGTTCCTTTACACATTATGAAGGCTGGAATGATCATAAGTGACTCCTATATTTGCAGCTATATTGGCTTACAGCAGGGAAACCAATTTCTTTTACGCATATTATGTGCTCAAGACTCTAGCTTCCATGGCCTCGGAAGGCAGTATCAACTGCCTTGCTCTTGCTTATGTGGTATACACTTCGAATCATAACCTAATTATATACGTATATCTACTTAATTATCCAAAACAAATTTCAATTTCTTTTCAGAAAAAAGGATCTCATTCTCACTAATCTAATTCAAATACTATATTTATTTCACAAAAAATAATTTACTTATGAACAAAATTTTTTTGAAAAAAATTGAGAAATAATTTATTTTATATTGTTTGGTTGCAATATAGAAAAATAAAGAAAAACTCTTTTATAGTGTTTGTAATACATAAAAGATATAATTTTTATTTATGAGATTATAATAAAATTTTATTGTATTAGAAAATATACAAAACGAGTAAGTTACACCCAGTTGATGGTGACTACCTAATAAATGCGCTAATCGCTAGCCAGAGGTAATGGATAGAGATAATCAAGGATGACAAATGATGTTATGTGCACTAACTAATAAATGTGTTATATAATTTATTTTTTATTTTGATGTGTTTATCAAAATTAAAAAAATATTTTTAACTCTTGAAAAGATAAAGTTATTTACAAAACTTAGTTTTTTCTTTGATTAAAAAAATTTATTAATTAATTTTTTAAATGTGGCAAACAAATATTTTCAAAAATAATATTTTTTTGTGGCATAAATAGAGCTTTATAAAATTGTAACACAAAAATGCTTAATCCCCTCTGCAATTTTACGCAATAAGCTTTTATTTCATTTGTATGAAATGTTAGAATACAAGATTATGAGAACAAATAATTTCAGATATATCTTACTATTATTAGATATCAATTGCAATATCCCCCCTGACTTGAATTAAGAATGACAATAAATGGGTTAGATTGGATAAATTTAGATTAGATTAATTTTATTTTCTTTTCACAAATGTGTCTGAATAAGATTATTTTAAGTTGTGGATGGGATTATTATAAAAAAAAAAAATTAACATTTGAAATGATCTGAACATTAAAAAAACTCAACTCAAATCTCTCCTATCAGACTGATTTATGATCTCTAGTTATAATTTAAACAAATTAGTTGGCCATTAAATTATTATTGAAGGTTAGCAATTTTGTTTCAGCTTTTCTCTTTGTTGGTTCAAAAATTTTGGTTGTCTTGTTTATTAGGAAAAACCATTATTTTCCTTTTTTTAATATAATCATCTGATTTTCGAAAGTCTGCAGGGATTGATTAATCTGAATTCGAGCTGAAAA